>JAVSBS010021325.1:84177-172420 GCA_033124195.1 Coracias cyanogaster
TGGTCCTGCTTGGCAGGGGGGTTGGACTTGATGATCTCCAGAGGTCCCTTCCAACTCCTAACATTCTATGATTCTATAACTATAGCAATAAGACCTCGGGTCTAAAAAATAAAACATCCTTCTCACTGGTATAGGACACCAGCCCCATAGGGTAGAGCAGCTTTACAGAACATGTTCAAATTCTTTGTCATGCCAGAGGACCTCAAGAAATACCATTTTACCTCATTTCCCCTTACCCCTTATTGGGTGCTCCACACCTTTTAGATAAGCTGCATATACCTTAGTATAAAGTATATTCTTAACTAAAGAACAGGAATCACCCCACCTGGAGGAAGGAAAATCTGAGACAAAGCTTGAAGATTGGAACACAGCAAAAGAACCAAGGATATGTCTGGAAGTATTTGTGTTTCAACCATTTGTTTTTATCTTGGCTGCAAGGTCTGAATTGTAGAAACATTCAGCCATTTATGGTGCTTCTCTTTTCCCTTGAACACTGCTGTTTGGACAAGTCTCTCCCCATCTCCTCAAAAAAAGGACATTTCCACTTGTGAAAAATTATTTAGAATCCTTATAAAATGGTGCATGCAGATGAGCAGCCAGGAACAGCTCTATTGGAGAATTACAGCTTACCTATCTCTGTGTTTACTTTGATGAAAATCTCATCCTTGTTCTTCTCTCAGTAGAGCTGTCTTGGCTCAGTCCCTATGCTCTGATAACCTTGCTCTGAATCCAAGTAGCTGCAGCTCACGACTTTCCAGTATGTATGTTGTTTCATTAGGCATATGCAGAACATTTTAAGAAGTACTGCAGTCATTAATGAACAGAATTTCAATCTGCTGTCATCTAGTCATGTAAATGTCAGGGATTTCTACTTCCCTGCTGTTAAAACTCCCCCCTCATGCTTCATTTTGGCTTTCAGGTATTCTAATTACTAGTCCTACATGTAGAATATTCTTTTACAACATACTGCATCTTGCTCAAGTCAGTCTTCAGTTAAAGAAGCTGAAGTCCTCCATCTAAAGTTAAATGAAGTCATATTTTCATTTTCTTCATTGCATAGCATCATTCAATCACACAGGCGTATAACCAGCTTCAGAAGAAAGACATCTTAAAATGCCCAAAGGTTTTCAAAAACAGGATAAATAAAGCCAAGAATACAAAAGAAAAGACACCTTTTACAAGACCCCCAAACCCCTAAACATTAAAAATTCTAAAATGTCTTAGTTTCCATCTCTTTAATTCAGCCCTTACCACTAAAACAGCACTTTAAGTAATAGAAATATCAGAATGAGAAAAAACATTTGTAACAGGTTCCTTTGCATTTAGCATTGAGCTGACATAGACTAAGAGAGAAAATGACTTGAACTTGTTTTCGGGTCATACATCTCTCCTGCATCCCAGCATGGATTACCCATACAAGTAAGCAGCAAGAGTCCTCACCGAAGTAAAATTATCTCATTTCGGATGAAATTCTCTCTTTGCCAGAGAAATAACACTTAGTTTTCCTTGGAAAGGTGGGAGATCACAACGGCATTCAGACTTCAGTTTCCTAGATACTCTTATGCATGTGAAAAGAAATGATTTAAAGGTCAGTCTTAGTACATCATAGTACCAGTGTCAGAATGCACTGTAGAAAAAAAACTCCTTAACTTGAAATAAGGATTTTTAGCCCTTCCTTACATATCCACAATATATACTGTAGTAACGTGCTTGTGTCCCTCTCCCATTCCTTTTGTTTCTTACTCTTTGTGGAGATGGCAAAGGTGAAACTGATGCAAATATCAAACAAAGATTGTGATTTAGATATTCTGCAAGGTCACCTAAACCTTGGAATAGCTGATTACTTGGTACAGACAGAAACAGATGAGTCAACATGCAGTCATTTTTCAGAATGTTCAACTATGAATTGGTGATTAACCTTTGAAACATACTATGAAGAAAAGCAGCGGATTCTCCATCTCATTGCCTTCAAATCAAACCTGCTCATCCCTCTATAACACATGCTATAGCCAAGACCAAGCTAGTGTGTCCTGCACAGGACTATGTCTGTAATTCTTCATCCTATTCTTTGTAATAGAAGAGACTAGGTAAGCATATAATCTCTTTCAGCTGAAACTGTCAACCAGTGTGTGACATTTCTAGTACCCAGAAGCCAATATTTTAGCGCTCAAGTCACAACCTTATTTCTTCATTGTTTAATACTGGGTGGAAAAATTAGTTTGTTGGCATTGCTTCATTCTAAGCCTCTAGAAACTCTGCATTTGTCTCTAATTCTGAAATTGTTGAATGCTTCTTGTCAAATTAGATGAATATCAACTTCACCTAGGTGGGAACCATTCCAACTGGCAGCCAAAGAGAAGCTGCACTGACAGAACCCCAGAAGCTGATGATTAGGCATTGAATGGAATAATGGGAGCAACATCAAACATTGGCATTATCCATGCTTTGTAAGCGGAGGAAACATTATTGAATGAATGGTAAACTGACAACGTTTGTCATTGGCGTGTGCTGATTTTTGGTCTATGTCGTCTTCATGGAAATACAACAAAAAATTTCAGATTTGTAATGAACTATAAGGACTTGGTGTTTATAAGGTGAATTTTATAAGAGGGAAAAGTAATCTTGGTGTGAAAACAATTCTCTAAAGTTGATGAAAATGACAGATTGTCACCACCATCTCAATTACGTTCGTTCACTGCTTCCAACTGTCAGAAAACTAGTGAAAAGCGCTCTTCAGGTCCAATAAATCTGGGCTTCCACTCTATCAAGTGGCTTTAGATCTAAGCCTCTAGTTTGAAAAATTCAGTTGGCCACAAAGAAAGATTTACATAGCTGTGTAATATGAGAAGGAGAGCAGGTTTCTGAAAGATGTGGGGTTTTTCCAAATCAGGACTGTGCAGTAGGTCCAGAAGTTACTTGCAATTATTCAGAATTAAGAGGAGGATGGAAACTGGTTGAATAAAGTCAGAGCTGGGAATAGAGAAATCTCTGAAAGTATATCCTATCATGACCAAGGATACAGTCCACGAAGCTCCCCCAAAAACAAAATCAGGTTTGAAACCAAAACTTACTCAAAATTAAAAATACTCAGATGTGTAAGTCCTACTCAAGGACCATCTCTGATGAATAACAACTAGCTAGCAGCACCTGGCTCCAAAGACCAAATTAATGCTCTTCTCCAGCTATGTGTGGCTGTCAGTTTGTAGTTACTGATCAGTACAGACAGAAGCCTTTTGTTTTTCATCAGACAAAAAAATTGTGGTCATTTTTTCTCATCCATGCCTCCTCCTAAAACAATTTCTAGAGCAGCTTTAAAACTGTGGCAAATGCAGCAAAGGATAAAACTGTAGAATTGTGTAGTAGATGACTAACCCTAGTGTGTGCTCATTAAGAGCAGCAGTGAGTGTGTCCAGAGATATATGGATATGGTGCTCTAGGCTTTGCTCTTATTTTGGAAAAAGCCTCAGATCTGGCAAACACCCTTGACATACCTGCTCAGTCAAATTGAGTCTTCTGGGACAGAAGCCAGAGTGAAGAACTTGTTTTTAACTTGACCTTGAAGAAGTCACTTGACCTTTGAGTAACCACACCAGAAAACCAGGTTAATAGAAGATCTTTAATGAGAACCAGGTGCTGTATCTGAACTGAATTTTCATGAGTTCATGAATTATAGAAACCCTAGCAGCAGAGGTGGTATCAAACTTATAATTCAATTTCAGTTGATGTTGCAGAGTTCTGTTCCAGCATACAGAGATCCAGTGGGAATCTGAACAACTTTTGTAGATTTTTTGTTACATTTGAATATCAAATAATTCACTGATTTGCTTCACACTTCAGAGAAGAAATCTCTAGGTCTGATTCTTCTTTGCCTATCCCAGTGGGTAGTGGGTAGTCTCATATGCAAATATCCTTACTATGGCTAAGTACCACGTTTCACCAATGTATACATGGCTAAAGAAAGTACAAGACAGTTGGAAACCAGTCTGTATCTGAAATCATGCTTAGCTATGCTTGAAGTTCCCCCTGGCTTCACTGGATGCTTTAAAAAATAAAAACAGGCAACCAACAAAATATTAAATAAAGCAGCTGCTAAACAGCCTTTTCAAAGAAGAAAAAGAAGATTTTAAAAAAACATCCCACTCCCATTATCTTTTAGCAGCTGTTAGTGACTACAGCAGGTAGAAAACACTTTTTCTGTCTGTAAAACTTCTGCCATGTAATTTTGCTTCCCTATAATGACAGAGCATGCGCACATGTGGAAACAGTGCAAAATTATTAGTTTATTGACCTTTCTTCTTGTCTGGCTAACAGATTCTGAATGTGACCATTTGCTTTTTGGTCAACATGCAACACATCGATGCTGAGCCCTCTTACTTAGAGTCAGGCAGGTATTAGAGCAACCCAGGGCACTATCTGATAGCACCATCTTTATTTGGCTCTTCTGCCTCAAGCATCACTGGTTGAAAAGAAAAGGCAGCCGCGTGCAGCAGATGGCCCAATGTGCTTCAATACACTCACGTCACATGTGATGCTGTGCATCGGCACAAAGCCTGCAGTTCCAACCTCAGACCTGGCAAGCCTGGCACTGTCTCCTAAATTATGTATTTCTTAGATCAGGCTTAATGATGATGTGGGGAAGAATTTGATTTTGCGATGAAGAGTGATTTAGCAGAGCTAACAGTATGCCTACAAGCTTTGCAGAGGCTATTCAGCAGAGAGGTGAACATTCTGCTGCTCTGTTAATGGTTATGGGTAGTTAGTCATCAGGCATTAACCAGCTGTCATGAATAAAATCTCTGCAATCTACCAATTTCTAGACAGGCAGCAAAGAACTATGTGCTATGGTCAAAAAGACTGTCTTCTGGACCAGGTGATAGGAGCACAAGATGTTGTAGTTTACTTTGTTTTGCTGAGAAACTGGCATTCTTCTTGTTTGGATCAAGCCTAATGAAACACCTGCTAGGTTTTAATTAAAATAAAATGGAATGCAGTTGCAGGAACAGGTGGAACAAGAAGATGATATACCATACAGCTCAAATCCCTCCATGTGTTCAGAGACTTTGCAAAGTCCCAGATATCACATACATAAAACAGCGATGGAGTGTGTCAAGAACATTTTGATTGTGCACACGAGTCCGCTTAAAAAAGCATCTACTTAGTCAGGGAACAGCAGAAAGATAATATTCAGGCAGCCTTACATTACAACCAAGTAATGACAGGTGTAATGGTTTCTCACTTGTCATGTACTACATGGTGATATTTTCCTGTTGTGAGAAGCTGGACTATTCAGATTATTCACAATAAAATGATAGACATCAAAACAACAGCCAGGCATCAAAATACACGAAGCATATAATGACTATGATCTGAAAAAAAACCCCACCCCAAACCAAAAGCCCAGCTACAATTCCTATTCTGTCCCCATCCTTTGTTGCAAAGAGCTATCCCCAAGAGGCATGAGGTTGTGCACCTCGAGCCAGCTGCCAAACAGAACAGGGCAAGACTCATTGTTTAGGCATAGAGTTGAATTGGTGTTCTTCAATCGACCGCTGCCTCTTGAACTTGGTACAAGGTTACCTGCCATCTCTATGTGGCAAGAAAATGGAAGGTAATGAACAGTCAGAGTCATGCTCCACACAACCTTGGCCCTGGCATAAGAGAGAAAATAGGTAATTGTGAAAGGTGCATGGTGAGCACCTAGGGTAAGAATTAGGTCCAGTGCAATCATTTATGGACAATTTAAGTTTTGAATGACATAAGAAAAACTAGTGGGCTAGAAAATCTGGCACTTTGCCAAGGAATGCTTAATACTGATTGCTTTAAGTTAGGTCTGTCCTTTAAGCATTGGCTTTTTATGCATTTACTGTCAGGTAGCCTGTATTTTGTTCTCTATTATTACTTTGGCGGGTACTTTCTTCTAAAACTATAGTTGTAGAACAAAAACAAAAAAGACACTCATATGAAATCTGAAGCCTCCCCATTTACCTCAGGAGGAAATAATGTCATGAGCTTTTCCTGTTGCAAGTAAACTACTGCAGAACCCCCATGTAGACTGTGTTCATCTGTAGATAAATGCTATTTAGTGCATGGGTTATTTATCTTTAATAAACTTTTCAGTCTATCAGGTTGAAGCAGTTCAATGTTATAAAATACTTACGCAAGAAAGCCTTTTCTGTACCTAAACATCCACTATTTTCCAAGATACGATGCATAAAGCCTTTCTGATTTTTGCTTTCAAGATAATAAAAGTCCTCTAAGGACAAATGACTTGTAAAATTTTGGTTCAATATCAAAGAACAGGGGAAAGCACACAGCATGCTGCATTCAGAGGAGCTCTGCATTTCAAATAACTCCCAGGATTGCAATTGTGTACAGTAAAAGGTAAAAGATGGAGCTGGAAGTTTGACCTGCTAGCTACCTGCTAGTTCTGTTTGCTGTATACTCTGTCTAGTGAGTTGATTACTGGCTGTCTTCTGTAAAACAAGAAGTTTTCTAACATGCTTGACTCCATAATTTGATTTAGAAAATGAAAACTGCAGTGCTGTTTTAAAAGAGAACTCTGTAGAAGAAAACAGAGCTTGGGGCAGCTTTGCTTTCTGAGGGATGCAATCCAGCACACGGCTCCTAGGAAATGGGTCATGAAGCCTAATGAGGTAACGAGCCTGACAAGCTGGTAATTGAAACAATTTCAAAACTGTAAAAATGGTTTGGAAACAACAGAGTGTTAGGAAGAAAGGAAGACCTTGGTATGAGGCAGATCCTTACCTAACCCAAACATGTGCTGTCCTATCTGAGGGCAAAGAAGTCACCAGATCTAATGACTTAAAACAGATAATTCAGCGTGTTTAAAGCATCTATCTGTGTGATTTCAGTTCATGACACAATCCAGAAACAAAGCGCTTGGGCAGGTAGATTGATTCTGACCTCCCTTCTTGAGGTCTATTTCCATAATTTTTCTTGTAACAATTTCATTTCTCTTATAGAGTTTTGGCTTCAGTTAGGGGTTTTGGATATGTCTCCCATGTCAAAGCAGGCTGCACTAGCAAAATGGGTCCTTGCATAGTTTAAAGCCATAGGTTTTTTTTCCACTCTCACTCTTGCTATCTACATTTGTAAAACACATCTTCCCTGGCAGCTACCGTGATTGATCTTCTACAGGTTCAAATGCAAAATGTCTTGTTTGGTCTGGAAAATCCATTTAACATGTTTGTTTTTTTTTTAATTGGTTTTGCTGCCACAAAATGTGAGTTCTACACATTTTTACATGGCAGTTTATTTTTGAATGCGAATCACCTCCCACACGAAACAAGAAAAGTTTCACTCTCAAGAAGCCTTAAAAACAATGATGAAGTTGCACACTCTGATAGGAGTTAGGTTCCTAGATAAGTATCTGTAAAGATCTGGGCTTGTATTATCCAGGTTCTTTAATGTTCTGACCTGCCTGCATTTGCTATACTCATGCATGCTCTGTATAACCACTATGTTAAAACTTTGCAGTACTCTTCATCTGCTGATGTCACAGTTATTTACAACAAAGTGGAAAAAGTAGCAAGACATTTATTCCTTTGTGGTCATTGGCTGTGACGATTTGTGAAGCTGATTATTTAAGAACAGAAAGAGTCAGGTAAAATAATAGTCATGGGGTAAGACAGAAAGGGCAGGGAAGTCCAGCAGATAACAGCACTTTTTGTGATGTGTCATCCCTGACACTGACTCTGCACTTCCCTAAGGGCGAAAGGACATGGAGAAACAAAAGCAAATACACCTCCCATGGCACAGAAACAGATACAGATCTTGTTCATGTTAGGCAAGAAGGTGGCCAAGGTATACAGAAATATATGGGCAGAGGTAGGGGGAAAGAGAAAAAAAAAAATCTAATATTGGGTCTGAATTCGCTTTTATGGCTTTTATGCTACCAAAGTTGTTGTAGTAACAGCTATAAAGTAGATGGAAGATCTTGGGCTTTGCAAAGCAGCCTGAATTTTGGACTGTAGTATGTACTATTACAGTGCTTTAACCACATAATTACAAAGGCACCCACCGCTCTGGTTTGAAGAAAAAAAGGAATTGTCATCTTTGATTAAGCAAACAATCAAGCTGATCCTGTATAAATGGAGTCTCAATCTACAATCACAAAAAAGATGCTTCAAAGAAAGCTAGAGAAAATCCACAGTAGACAATTACATAATAGTCTAGTGTAGATGGAAGTACTTTCTAACATAATTAGCGCCTCATTTTTTGCCTAGGAGCCCGATAACCTGTATTGCACCAAATCAGGTTTCTATGTATCTGAAGAAGAATTTAACATTTAAATGACAGTGAAAACATAAGATAAGTCATTTCACCAGTGTCACAGATAAAAGGGTTGTGCACTTGCATAGGTTGCATTTCTCCAAGCTCTGCAGTGGATTACATTGGTGCAAACTGGATTAGCTATCATTCTCAGTGTAAGAATAGACTCATCTGGAAGACCACTGAGCATATTTTTCTTCTCTAAGGTCCGCATAAAGCCATACTCGCATCACAAGTTTATCTATTCATATTATTTATAAGATCTGCAAGCAGATGCCTCTGGCTTCTTTGCCTTGTGAACTCTGTCAAGCCAGTACCTTCTAAAACAGATTAATTTCTTTGCTTGTACACTCATTGCAAGAAGCAGGGAACACTGTGGATTCCTTTAACAGATCCTTTAGATTAGTGTAGATTACAATAAAAACTGCATATTTTCATGTTTTGCTGAAACAAGCCAAACACTTCCATTAAGAAAAAAAAAGCAGCATTAAGCAAGGTTTAACTAAGAAAACACTTGCTCATGCACAGTTGGCTATGAGCTCATGTCAAATAGCCCTGTGCTCTGTACCAAAAAGGCAGTGACATTTAAACATACATAATTGGGTACACATTTCTCTTGGCTAGCACTGACAGGCTAGGCGCTCCACTATCTCATTTTTTTCACTCTTTCTCTGGTCCTGAGGAGCAGAAGACGAATTTTTTTTCTTGGGAATGAAAAGCAATCCTGTGGAACAAGGCAGCAGTGTGAATAGGTGCAGCAAAAATACTCAATGTGGTTGCAAGATGGTTTCCTAATACTACAGTTTCTACATCTGCATGTAAGAACTCCATCCAGTTATATTAAAAACAACAAAAAATCATTTAAGTTTGGTTTAATTATTTTTATACGCTTCTGACTGCACATTGCTTCCATTCTGTAATATGGTTTCCTGAGTAACTTTAAGATCTTACTAGGTTAAAAAGGAAAAAAATATTTGGCTTTTTGATGTTGAAAAAAAATCCCACTTTTTCCATTCTATTTGAATACATAGTGTTTATTTGTGGACAAGTTCCAGGATTTGTGGAAAGGAAGAAGGGCTGCAAATGTTTAACAGGTCAGAGATTAAGTTTACTCAGTAAGACTGAAGTGATTTAGGATACTTTGTTAGTGAAAATTTGATTCTCGTATCTCAACCACTTTAATAATGACAGTGAAATGAGCCCCCAATGTGCCTTGTCACTGACTTATCAGGCAATTTTAATAAGCTTTCTTAAATATTATGTTGCACAGAGCCTTGAGACATCTTTCCCTATTTATAATCTGTCTTGGTCTGGGCTAATCCTTTCATACTTTGCCTGTGTTCCTCTTCTCTTCCCAAATGCACAAGCTGGGAAGCTGGAACTCAGGAGCACAGGTAGCTCCTGCCTTCCCTAGTGAGCTCAGGGTGAGCTTTACTTACACCACTGCTTCCCAACTGCATTTAAAAAAAAAAAAAAAATATCATCAAATCTCTTACACACTTTCAATTCCCAAACCTAACACTTCATTTTACTAAATCAGAACAGATTGCCCTACTTTTTACATCCTAGTAATTGTCCATTAATAAATCCTGCTCCTGCTCAGCCTTCTTCAGCTACCCAGCAGCATCGCTGGCACCAGCAAGATTCAATTCAATATTGTTCCCAGGAGGGCAATAAGGAGGAAGCAAGCTTTTGCCCTTGGCAGGCATCGGTGATAATAGTAAGTGGTAAGGTGCTGACCTACATCCATCTCACAAACTCATGAGCTAAAGACAGTCTTGAATGCCAGCACTTCGATCTACCCCACTCTCTTCACATGTATCAGAATATCATGTATTTGGAGTAAAAGCTAATGGTCTTTTTTCTTTAATGCCATTAGATGTGGGAGACAGGGAAACTGTGCTGTGTAAGTAAAAAAATCCAAGAGTTTCTGGGTTAACCAAGCACTGATCATACTTGGCTCTAAGAGAGGAGCAAGGGCAAGAGAAAGATCACGTGTCTGAGGATCAGCATTGCAAGTCTGGACTAAGAATGAAGAGAGGTGTGAAGGGTGAAAGGGGCCTGGTGCTGCAGACACACACATGCTCCCTCCAGCAGCATCTGAGTATGTTTAGCAGGAAGGGGAATATAGCTCCCTGGAACTGTTCAAGAGCTAAGGGAATTAGGATGGTCATGGTTTTTCACAGAGTTGCTGTAGTTGCCTTTGTGATGGTACAGAGGCTTATTGCCCGTTAAACTGTAGCTTTCTATTTGCTTCTCTAATTTTCATCTTCAACAAAGTGCTGAAGGTCCAGCGTCCTTGAGTAAGAACTGCTTCTAGCTTCATTGTGGTTTTTTTCCCTTTGTACCATCAAAGGCAAGAGGGGTCATACTTTGGAACCTACATTTTCACTTTTGCTTAAACTAAACTATTTGTCCCGTGGAAGTTACAACAGAAAAGAAACTTCACATTAAGCTATGGCTTGAAATTGTTCCCAAGCCCTCTCGTGGTGCTCGCTGTCAGCTACACTGCAGAAGCATGAAGTCACTGCAAAGATGCCGCGTGCAGCTCTGCTTACAGAACAGATGCTCAGGGAAAGACAGCACTTCATTTGACACAACCCAGCGCCTCTGTGCCTTTCTCATCTTGAGTGTATAGAGAGCAAAAGATGCAGAATTGGCAGATTCTTTGCAGCCCCTTGCCCCTATTCTAAACGCAAGTACCCTGCTCTCCAAAGCATGAACTTGTCTGCTTTGAACGTAATTGTTCAACAACTACTTTAAAGTTTGCTTTGCTTTAATGCTTTTCTCTTTCTTTGTTTTATCTTCCTGTCATTTGGTTTCATCAGCTTTCAAAAGAAAGCCTTTAAAGGGGTACCATGACTTCCACATTTGTGCTGGCTTCCTCAAATCTATCTAGACAAACGATTCCAGGTTATGTGAGGACAAATCAATTTCAGTTCAAAGACAAGTTAATTTTGGACAGTATTTATCCAAAAGATTCAGAATAACTGATTTAAAGTAAAACACTTTCCCCTGAGGTAGTAGTATGAAAATGGTTAAATACTGTGTCTTAACAAAGTCAGAGTCTATCCCATTCTCAGTATGTCACTAATGTCATTTCAGATCAGTGTGCCAATTTTTATCTAATTGTTGAGAGTCCAGAACTGAAGTTACAAACTGAGGTCCAATTGGGAAAGCTGAACTCTTTTTTCAAAGCTGAGAGATGATAATAAAGACATATTTGCTTCAGAGAAAAAACTTTGGAGCAAGTGTCACACACTTGATCACCACGCTGTCTACTTTGTCTCTTCTCCTTTAAAAGGTTAAGAGAAATAATTTCTTTAGAGACTGCACACAATGATAAGTGCAACAAAACTGTAGACCTCTAGTGAGTGCACTTATGAGCTCCCTTCAAAGGGCATGGAAATGAACTCCTCCTGACTTCATTAGCAGACCAGGAAGAGTTCAAACAGTTTAGCCCTGCAAGCACATCCACAGCAAAAAGAAGTGTTACAGCAACATGTATTTACTTGTCCTTTCATATACAGTCTCAACAAGGGCTGCAACTTGTTTTTTATCTGTTTTGCAGCATGTCACATAGACGACTTTTTGAAAAACATTTTGAAAACTCAAGTTCTTGAGCAATTCATTTGTCTACCTGGCTGTCCACCGATCACTTTCTATTTCAAATATATAAGGGAAAAAAAAAAAAAAAAGACAGAAATAACCTATGCAGAGGAATTTATCGTAAGTTCTTAAGAATAGGATCAACATTTGCTATAGAAATGCCTTATCCCAGGATAAAACAGGTGGGTAGAGCTCTAACTCATAAACTGAACTTGACAGGTATTGCTACCAGTGGAGTTGAGTGTGTGGCTGTTAGTTCCCACGAGCTAATGCTACACAAGCTATTCCAAGTAGAGACATGCAGTGCAGCAACATTTAGATTAGATTCTTAATTTAACTTCCTCTGCCTCCAAACAGATTTTCCAGCTCATACCTGCTTAAGTGAACACAGCCAGCAAAAGCAGCTTGCTCATGGCTGTTGGCAAGAGGTTTGCCCTTCTTGGGTTATACTTTTCTTCTCTTGCCTGCTGCTGTTTTTTGTTCACAACAGCTTAGCCCTGTTTCTGTGTCACTAGTCAACTCTATCACCTATTCCTCCAAAGGACTATTTTAAGATGATTGTGTGCATATCCAGAAAAGCTGACTGTAATTAAATGGCTGATCTAATTTTTCCATGCATTTTCTGTGATTTTACCCCAGAGCATTTACAGTCATCATCTCATATTTGTATCCAGAGAAGAGCTACAGAACCCATGAAAAATTAAAGTGTCTTATGCTCCCAAAGACAATCTTAAATTGTGAAGCTTTCCCAGAGAAACTACTGTATTTGCTATGGCATTGAAGCTCACAAGATATTTTCACTAGAATGTACTACACTATATTCATTTAAACTGAACATCATGATGAACTAAAGAAAAACAAGTAAAGATGATCAGTGGGAAACTGGCCCAGAGACCAGTATTCTATCCATCATACAAAGGTCTCTTCTGCTGAAGTCTGCTTTATTTATGTGCTTTCCTCACTAGTGAATATTATGATCCCTAAGCAGAGCAGCTTAGTGGCAAGGTCCAGGCATTGATTTCCATTTAGTTGTTGCAAGAGGTAAAGAGAGCAGGAAAATAACCAAACTAGAAAGGAAGTAGTAAGAGAGGTTGTTTTCTTTTAAAAAAAAAAAACAAACCACAAAACAAGAAGGTACAACAGGGTGATCAAACCACACAGTTGTCCCGCTAACAGCCCCGCAGCCGCTCCTTTTGGTACCTCATACTCTCTCAATCATTCCCTTCATGTGTTCTCCAAAAGATATAAATACAAACGGTAAGTAGAGTTAATTTTCAAGCTCTATTTGCCTTAAATGAGTCTTGGCAAGATGATCTTGGGATCAAAGAATAATCAGGATAGCAAAATAGGTTTACGATTTATTAACCACCGGTTGTGCCTCCTCAGCTTCACTTGCTAACATGTCACTAGTCCAAGCATTTGGCTTTTATTCTCTGGTGTCAAATTAGAACACTCCTGAAGGGCTGTGTGAAGAGGAGTGATGTTTTGCATTTCAAAGTGTTAAAGGAGAACAAGTAGAAATGATACACAGCTATTCGACACAGTCTCTTTGTCATTCATTAGCAGAACGTTCTGATAAAAGTCCTCTCCATGCATTTTATCTCATGCAAATGGGCTATTGCAATGCTCTGGTCTTCCCTGGTCCCCAGGGAAACTGGAAAACCCAGGAAGCAGAAGCCATAGCCACACACTTCAGCTGCAAATCCAAACCTCTCTCCATTTAAATTCAGTCCTAGCCAGTAAACCTGGGCCCATTTTAGGTACTAAAGAATGACTTCAATTGCTTAACCTGAAGTTGCCTACATTTTAAAGGGTCTCACTGCCTCTCTTGGTATAGAATGAAAGTGTTGGTCTTTTGCCTCTCAGTTAATTGAGCTAGGTAGGTTATGCAGAAAGTGTTCTGCTGAGGCAGAGACGGCCGTGCTTCAACCACTGCAGGGTGCAGTGCGTGTCTGGGAATGTTTTATCGGTCAGTCTTAATTGATCAACCCAGACCTTGCTGAGACCAGTACTTGCACAGCTCCTTCAATATTACTGTAATGCAGCAACCTTGTAATAGCAATGTCACTGCTTTCAGCACTAGCTCACATGCTCTGACACAGGACTTATTTTACTGAGAAATAAAACCGTCTGCTAAGACAATGTGCCATCACATTCTCCCTTTGGGAAGCTACAGAGCATTGGATATTCTGTGTTTTATTTAAAATATCAGAAGATCTGAATGGAAACAATGCTGCTTTACAGATGTGGTTGTATATGTATTGTACAGCTTAACTCTTTTATTAATCTTTGCTATCCAGTTCTCCACAAATGAGTTACACTTGCTCCTGAAGTAGCATGTTTCTGAAGTGCTGCTTTATTACAGAGACCTGATTAGGGCTTACTGCAACTAAAGGAAAAGTTTCCACTGACAGCTTCTTTCTGCTGGGTCAATTTCAAGTGTTTTAGCAATAAACCTGCCCATTTATGCAGCCTACTGTCTAATTATGGAAGATTGCTTTAGAGACAAGCAATAATCGGCCAACCTCAATATTTCATAATATCCAGTGAGTAAAACTTGCAGTTAATGCTTTTACAAAAAGCCCTTAGTGCCATTTAGTTCCTACACCAGGAAAACTGCTTCTTTCCTGGCAATGAAAAACAGAAGAGAAGATCTTATAAGCCTATAATCAAAAATACAAACTACATCCTCAGAGGAGAGTTGCAAAGGGGACAGTTTTTCAGGCAATAAGTATAAGCACCCGTTCAGAACACAAGCAGAAAAATCAATGCAAGGGCTGAACACTTCTCTTGACACTTTTCCTTTTCTGAATGGCTCTCATAAATTAGTTTTTTTAGCTTCTTGGAGTACTTTGCTTCACAAAAGATTTAGAAGTGTCTGGATCCAATGTTCCAGTCACTCCCCGGAAGATAACGTACTTGCTCATCTCAAGAAGAGTTATATAGAAAGCAAATTAAAAAATGCAAGATCATATCAAATCAGGGAGAGTGAGTCTCAAATATTAATGCCTCATGTTATAAATGTACAAAATGATAGAAACACTCCCTATGGGCAATCAAAATAGCAGCAATCTGGCAAGCAATCAAGAAAACTGCAGCCCTGGTTTGCAGGTCTGCTTGAGCTGGCTCAGCAGAAGAATGAGGCTCCTATTGCATGGAGTACACAAATGCTGGCAGAAACCATGATTTCTAACTGGATGCATCACTTGCTTACATGTTGTGTGTCACAAGGGTGCCAAGGAGGTGAATAAGACTCTTCAGGTATGAGTCCCAACTTTATAGATCATTAATCTAGGTAAGACCAAAACCCCAACGTTTAGAGCAAATGCATTAGTTGGTAGCCACAGAAATGTCATGTTATTGGACTTGTACCAAGTTATGTTTCTCTGCTAACCAGTCCTACGTCACAGAACTAGAGATGTCAAAGCTGATGTAGGAACTTTCCTTCTCTTGAAATAATGAACGAATCACACTGTTTCTGTGATGTTGCTGCACCACCATTTCTATTTGGCAACTGGTAAGGACAAGTTTGCCCACAGAAGGCACATCTACCAGTCCTCCCACAGTCCTACATAGGCAAAGAGTGACAAAATTCCATTAAAAATTTTCCAGCTTCCTTGAAAAATGGCATGATGGAAATAGAGTTTACCTCTAGAATACATTATTTTGTCCAGTTACCAGTAGAACATGGGCACAGGATTTTATGTAGTTACCCTTTAGTGGTGAAATGACTTGTTTTCACTTAAATCTAAACCCCAGCTGTCCAGACAGGCTGCAGTGTCTCAAAGGCTTGAGGAGAGAGGAAGAAGTCACCTATTACTTAGCAACTCATTCCAATTTGTAATTATGCTCAAGTTTTAAAATGAAAGTGTATATACTCCATTTTAAATTTATTTGGATTTCTTCTTCAGCTCGGGGGCCCTTTCAAGTTCACTTGAAGTGAGTGAAATTCATTCAAAAGCTAAGAAAAGTTTTAAGTTTTTTTTTATCCACTCTTGGGACACTCCTGAAAAGTCTTATTCACTTTCTTATGACTATAAGAACCAGCAGTCTATACTGCGACTGCAAGCAACACATTTGTTTAGTAAGGCTCCTTGAAGTACCTTTGCCAACCTCGAGCCCTTCCAGAGCAAGTGCCAGTGAAGTCTGCTAGTCAGTGCCACACTATCATTGACTTCCAACTAAATTCACTTCTTCCCACCTCAGTCAATAGCACTGGATGAGCACTTATCCCAGCAAAGGATTGTGGTTCACACATCCAGCTCCAGGCCTGTCCGATCCCGTTAATGCAAATTAGGAACTTCATTTTACCCAGGAGGAGCCCCTGCTCCTCCATTCTCTTGTTTGTACTTTATCATTGCCGGAGTCTTTCCTCTTGCCGTGAATGAGTTTCCTCTGCTTTTACAAGAATCTCTTTGTAAAAACGTGTGGTTTTTCTCCCCTCCTTCAGGCAGCTTCATTATTTAAAAAAAAAAAAAAAACAAACAACCAAAAACAAAACAGCAACAAAACCATAGTGCAGTGTGGCAGTCAATAGTGAAATTATGAGAACTGTAATCTACTCTCCCCACCCTAATGAGCTGATGAGTAAATAACTGTCAAGCCATTGTACTGAGCTATTGATTCAAGGTTCTCACAGAGCTGATATGCTGCATAGGCACCTGCTGCTAAACAGAGGAGATCAATATAGGAAACTTCTGAAAACAATAATGAAAGCTTTCAGGGTTTTTAGATGCTTTCTCTCATGTGCTGGGGCAGCACATCTTCATTGCTAGATCAATCTTCATTGTTAGATCACACATCCCACCCTGCTCCCCGCCTTTCACCTTGAAAAGGTTAAACATGTTCTGTAAACATGTAGCATCCTGGAACAGAAAAGCTGATTACTGAGAGGTGTAGTTTGTAGTAGATATTAAAGCAGCTGTCTAAGATAACTTCACCTGCAATGAGTGCTCCAGACAGAATTTCCTCAAAGATTTAAGCCTTATCTTCTCGCCCCTACACAATGCAGCCATCGCATCACACAGACTGACTTCCTATTCTACCAAGAGCCAAAGCTCAAAGTTGTTTTACTTCCAACAGCTTTGGAGGAGCTCCTCCACTGAGCATCATGCTGTGTCACTCCTCCTCCATTTTCCACACTATCATCCTTCATTTATTACCAAACTTTCAGGGCAAAACTCTAATCTTCTGCTGCATGTTTCGTCTTTTCTTTCTTTTCTTTTTAAATTTAACTTTCTTTCCAAGTCTCAGTTGAAGAGTTCTCTTCCCTTCTAGACTTCAAAATATTAAATTTTCTGTCCTCTGATCCTATTATTTACTTGGATCATCCAATTTTCTCAAGACTTATCATAGCTTTTGCCCTCACCTCTTCTCGTTGAAGCTAGGTGCAGGCACAGATGTCAGCCTTGAATGCCAATTTTGACATTCCCTTTTTACCTTGTTATAAAATTACTTTTCATTTGAACTCTCTTTTAAAAAATCCATTTACAATCATTGAAATGAGAATGAAACTGTTAATTTACAATTTCAATTGACATAGCTCATCTGTTAAACAATTGCAAGGTTCTTATTTGGTGTTTTAAAAAAATTCAAATTCAGGAAAGTTCTTATTAAACCATTGTACTGTTTCTTATTCTGTCCTGTTATACTGTAAAAATAAAGACTTAAATATCATATAATTATCATCTGATGAATTCATAAGCAGCTATACCTGAAACTTCAAGTGGGTAGCTCCATTCTTCAGATAAATAGCTAGTGACTGGAGTCCTTATTAGATATCATATTTAAATCAACAACATATGGAAGCATGCTGTTCTCCTTCCTACGGAGCTGAGGTTCTGTAAACACAAACTATAAGCATTGCATTATATTTATGTATTGTCTCTCACTGAAAGAAATCCAAAATAAACAATCATGTTTCTATAGACAAGTATTATAAATACTTTTAATCATTAAGTTGACCAAAAAGATAAAAGCTTTTGCATGAGAAAATGGGGCCTGTAATATTTTTTAAATGTGTAACAATTTGTATATAAATTTTCAAATGGGAAAATTCAAGAAAATGTTTGGGTCTTGTCAAACAGTATGACCGTTGTGAAACGGAAAAAATTTTGCTTGCAGAGAGACCCCTGATGCACAACACATTTTCCAAAAATTGGTTACAAAACTTTCAAACTCAGCACAGGTTTCCAACCTGACAACTTAATCTGTGACAGAGAAGTTTTAGAATACTAGAGTTTTCTGCAGCACCAAAGTTGCTGTTAGTGATTTGTTGGAGGAATTCTTTAAGGCATATACATAACTCCACCACTAGCGTCCTGCTTTTTCAGAATTTGTTGCACACTGTGGATATTTGGCTTCATCGCATACACCGGGAAGATGTCATTGCAACAGTTATTTTAAGCAATGTCAACCTTTTCTTGCTCAAACTCAATAATTGAAGATAAAAAGGGGAAGTGGATTAGAAAAGACATTCTGTCCCTTCCTTTTACACTGCACCAAATCATTTTATCACATGGAAGGTATGTTCAGCAGATAGGTACTTGTCTCCATTAAAATGCAGCAGAGGAAATTTTAAGAATGATCAAGGAGACACACTGAGGTCTTCATGTTAAACAAACAAGAGAACTTGATGTACAATGCAGAAAACAGGGAATAAAAAGAAAGCTTAGACAAGATAAAAGAGATAACAGCACACAGAGGATAAGTTATCAAACAGAAGACCTTGAAGCAAAGCATATTTTGTTCATTTCAATAAAGAACATAAGATTCCACACCAGAAGATGGAAGAAGATTATTATTTTCTGCTCTGACAGATTCATGTTTGCAGCTTCTTAAAATTTATTTTTATATAGCTGTACTATAATAAATTCCCTCCTTCAGTCTCCACTCCCCACCTATAGATCTCAAGCCCCAGAAGCTAGTGTGCAGTTGAAGTTACTCAGTTAGGAGATACTGTCAGCTATGAAATTAAAAAAACAAAAGACAGATGGAAATAAGAAACCTGGAAACTACAAGCTATCTTTGAAATGGACAACACAGCAGAATACACTGAAAGCTATTTCATAGAGCCAGTATCTAGACCATTAAACTTGATATAAATAACTGGTTTTTAAAAAGAAAAAAGTAATATTTATTCTTAAGAAACAATTTATTGCAATCTAGACTCCCAGCCGATCATTTAAGCCATGGGTCAAAAAGCAGAAAATACTACAGTGTTTAAATCCTAGTAACATTCGGCTCTTGTTAGAATGGCTCATTTTTAAGATTTTTGGTGCATTAAGTGGATAGATCTACTCATGCAGAGCATGATCTCTGCATCTACTAATTGAGGAGAAACTCAGATTTTCTCAGTGAACACAAAAAATGATACATGACCATAGAGAATGGGAGGGACCATGACAAACGCCAGCCTTTCCTTTAATACATCAAGAAATAAAACAAGTAAAAAGCAGCTGGTAACCAGCTAGGACCTTGCTCTGCATTAGAATCTCACCATGTTTTTCTTCACATTTCTTCATGAGGGTCACCTTCCACACAACGCAAAACTCAGAGCACCTATGAAAATGATAATCAATGATGCTAGGAGAAAAGGTGAAAGAATTTATGTAATTTTCTTCCCACCACCCTGGGGCATGGTGCTAATAGACAAGGAAAAGCTATGATAAGTCTACAATCACAAAAGGATAATACCCCATCAAACAGCATGACACTGGTTAGCAGAATATTAATCAAGAAAAAGCTTTTCTAGTGCTCCTGGATGTGATTTGTATTACACTGTTGATGTCTAGGGTACAAAGCTTTTACTGCCATAAATCTGAAGGTGCCATGTGTTCTCCTGCAGTTAGGATCCAAGACAGGTTGGCTTTTGCCTGAGAGCCTGTGCATAGTATCTTCATAACTGTATTTCCAAAAATTGGATATGCAGGGGAGAAAAAAGAGATTCCTCTGTATTTGAGGCTTCAGGCAGCAATCCTATAGCTTGTGGTGGTAGCCAACATTAAACAGATCTACAAGGTGGCAGATTCAAAAAAATTTTGAAAACCTACATGCAGGTGCTTTGTCTGACAGCATATAATTAGGCTGAGAAATTTATTGGCCACTGGATGCTCATTAAGGCTGAAATCAATCAATCAAATTTGAAGAGGGAGTGGACATCAGACAGTTGTGTAATAAGTGCAGATGACGCTAACACTCCAAAAGGCCACTAAATCTCCAGTTCCTGGTCTTAAGCCTTTTTTTGTGACAAAAAGCTTTAAGGCAAGGAAGATGCAGCACAGGTTATTAATCCACCTAGCATGTGAAGGACTTTTCCTCTGAAGTACTTAATTACAGGTCAGGATCCTAGTCTGATAGTCAAGTCACTATCAGGCCACACTAAGATGGAGGCACAAGCTGGCAATTGCTATGTCCACAAATAATTCCTACAGATTCTTGCTAATGCTCTATGACATTGCTCCTGGTATGTACCAGCTGCTGTTCGGATAAATAAAGGAACAGTCCATGTTCTGCACGCCTTGTGTGGCAGGCAGGTATTTAAGTACAGATGCTGCCTTCACATACACAGTACAAGAGCCCCCAGTATATTTTGCAGCCTTCCATGACCCCATTCAGGGAGGGCAAGTTCTGATGGCTTGTGCTAAAGCAAAGTTGTGAACCATGGTAATGAGGTAATCTCTTCTGTCCTTTCCCCTAGGCACTCTTGAGGACTCCTTTCCAGCTGGAAAGATCATAGGAGAGGAAAGGTTGGTGGGCTTCTTTCTTGTACGACTGGCCACAATCCAGACCCAAGCATCTGTTAGCAAATTCACTATTGCTCTTTTCATAAGAGATTTGGCTGGTAAACCTGCTAACAGCTGCATTAGCTATGTTTGTGATCCATACAATTAATTTGCAACTGGCAAACCTGTCATTGTCCATCACTAGATGACAGCAGTGCACTTCTGTGCATGCCTTGAGCTGTTACCAAGGGCACAATTCCAAGCAGCCTTTTGTGGTTCTGTGGCCAGTTTCCTTCCATAATCATGGTTACATTGGAAAATGATGGTGAAGACGGTGCACTTGGGGAGACAACACTGTGTGGATAAGGTGCTACAGTCCCAGAGGAAGAGAAGACAACAGTTCAGGAAAATACAAATTAAAAATAGTGACGAGGCTCTGGATTTACCCCAAAAAGAATAAACTGAAATACTAACTCCCTTCTTCTCATTATCACAGGGAGTACACTCAGAGGAACTTCAGCCAACCGCACTTCACTGTGTCATACATATGTCCACCATTTCATCTTGCAGCCAGGCAGCTCACTGTGACACCCCCAAGCTCTCCTACCAACACCATGAGGGCTGGAACAGTAATAGTGAAGTTGCAGAAGATGGGGATATTTTAACATCATGTCCCATAGCAAGTAACATGGCCAATTTTCTCAAGATGACAATTGAAACAAAAGGGTGGATGCAATTGAACTCATAGATGGGGAGTGGAGGAGGAGGGGAAACAAATACAAAACCCCAGCCAAAGCAAACAGACTGGATGCATAAACAGTTTAGAGCCAAACACTACTTCAACTGGAGCAACTATCATTTGATTGTCCAATGTCTATAGAAAGGCAGTGTATAAATTTAGCTGCATATGTACATGTGTACGCCCACATTCACAAAATTCCTTGGATGAGAACAAGGAACATGAATATCTGCAGCTTCAGTGATTCTTTGTCCTGCTGGCAACAGAAGAATGTTATTCTTAATATCTAGACAAGCCATTTATTTATACACTTTTTTTCATACTGCCCTTTTTTTCCTCACCTCATATTTTGCCTTTGCTGTATAATTCTTCATTTATTATAACTATTTTCATAAGCAGTCTTACAGAATATAGATGAAGCTCTTGACCACTTGAGGTCTTCAGAGATGCCATGAGAAGAAAATTATTTGTAAACAAGAAAAGTTAGTTCTCTCTGCCTACAAGGAAGATCAGCAAGATCTGTATGTACAGCTGTAGGAAGGTACAAGGGAAAACAACAACGTGTTGCTCAAGGAGGTAAACTTCCAATTATTTCAGCATTCTTTTGTCTAGCTAAAAAAAGGATTGATGGCTTATTCTCTACCATAGAGGCAGAATAGGTTATAAAATGTTGAATCCTTGGGGTTTTTTTGGCAAGACAATGAGTATTATTTTGGACCACATTATTCCATAGAAAATGAATATCATCCTGGGATAGCCCTGACCCTCTTCAAAACTAACGTAACCCATTCTTCACTAAGTGAACCCAGATGGCTCAGAAACACCATTCTTAAACTGATTTCTGGTTTTATAACCATGCATGACTTTATCTTTTTGTTCATCAGTGCAGCATGTGATCTGTAAGACCTATACCAAATTGTAGAGCTCCTTTCTGTTTCTTGTACACTTCCATTCTTCCTTCTGCTGCAAACTTTCTTGCCCTGTGTTCACTCCCTTCCCCACCAGCAGCTAAACTTGACTCTTATCCCAGCTTCTCATGTGCAGGAGGCATCTTTTCCAGCAAGTGTGGCACTCATTCCCACAGCCCTTTCAGTATCCAATATCTTGGAAAATGAAGATTCTTAAGAAAACATGAGACAGTGTCATTGTACTTAAAGGACACTAATGATTGGTAGGGGAATGACTACTCCCTTTAATGAAAGGGAATGCAGAACAGGCTTCAACTTTTGCAGCTCTTTGGGGAAGTGCTGTTGTTTTCCCTCTTTAAATAAATTTTGAAAAGGCGACAGGTGAACTCTAACTGCAACTCCCTCCGTAGGCAATAAAGCATCTGATGGAATTTTTGCACATCTGTGAGTGAAGTGATATGGATGAATCAACACATAGCATCATCTATAGGGAAAGTATTAAAGCCTCCCTTGGACTGCTTTGCAAAAACGTCTTCTTGGCATTATTTTGATATTCATATCTCAGCCTTTATTTGTTCCTTGTCTTTTGGGGTGATTGATGAAGGTTAGAAAAACAAATCTCAGTGGAGAATTTTCCTGTGGAAAATAATTGTCCTAACCTTGCACACTGCACATAAGTGTTGATGGAATTGATGGAACCAGGTTAATTTTCTCCATTGGTTTTCATTCATGTGACAGTAGGGAGAGCTGGCTGGCAGTTTCTTGATATTTTCCACCTCCATACATCCAAATGGAAAAGGTGGAAGACTGACATTTTTTCATATAAAAGGTTTGCTTTACTGTCAAAGTCTCCAGTTGGAGTTTCATAATTATTAGAAAGCACATTTTAACATACAATGGAAATTTGGAACTATATTATTCTATATTAGTTTTGACAATATGAAAATGCAAAACTGCAATACTTTGAAACGGTTTAAGTTAATAAAAACAGTGCTGTCCAAACACTTTATTGGGGTGAGGAGGAGGTTCAACAAAGATCAGGTTTTGATTTGTAAGCTTAAAGAGATACAATTTTTGTCCAATAGATTATACTTAACTGAAATCTTAAAGATCTTGAAACTATAGAAGAAGTAGTGTTCGTCTCAACAGAAACATAATTTGATTATATTATAGGGTACATTAGGAGATATCAGCTTTAATGTCTTCAGCACTCTCAACTGATTTTTAAAAGAATTTTGTTTTTAACAGCATCTTCCACTGATTTTTGAAAGAGTCCTGCAAGTTTTGGAGGACATGATTGAAAGGACAGCAGCCTGCTCTTTGGTGTCACGTCAACTGTCCTGTGTCAAATAGGACCGATTTCAGCCATCTTTCTCTAAAAGTCAGTTTTGTCAAAAAACCTGCTAAACAAACTTTCAATTTAAACCACCATATAACAGCAAGTCTTTACATTTCCATCTAGTTTTTTTCAGAGCTAGTTTACACATTTAGATTTGTGTCAACATTGTCTAACTCAAATATGTATTTCTTTTACATTTGCAGTTTCTTCTTCTAGAGAAATCTTCTGCACTTTAAAACTACTTTTCAGCCTACCTGGCTCAACAAATAGGCCTATTCATCAACTTATCCTCGGAAAAGTTCTTAATTCTGAATGTGGTTCAAATGCCAGATCAAATCTTTCTAAGTAAAGATATTCATAAATCTTTACAGGTAAACATCTGCCATGCACCTAAGTAAAGTGAAAGGAAAAGGAGATTCACGGCCAGTCAGTTGCTTGCTTTACTCCATTTCTCTTTGCTGGTCCATCTCTCTGGTTGCCTTCAGCTTGGCAGGGACAGAAAGCACATTTGTAGCAGCCAGCTCTGACTGCATTTGGAGAGGTTTGCTAACACGACCTTTTTATGCCTGAATGAGGACACAGAACAAAGCCAAATGGGAGATGTTTTCGAGGCAGAGACAAGTACTTCATCAAATAGCACCAGTAGCAGGACATGTTCAATAACAAGGATATGCCAGTGAGAAGAATGCCCAAGTCCAAATCTAGCAGTGATTAGATCCACTAAAAGAACCTGTGAAGACATTTAATCCTGTTACAGACCAGCAGCCAACTCCTAACAAAGAGAGCTCAGAGAGGAGTCTAATTTCTACAGCCACTTTACTGCTGCAAAGGCTGAATGTACCCAAGCAGCTGGTACTTCCAGTGCTGGAGACAAGCCACTAGACATGGCAAACTGATTCAGTTTTTACATATCTTCTTCCTCAGCTAATTCTCACATGTATTTTCCTGGTTAAATCAATGGGATTATTAGAAATGACTTGCTTGTGGCAGGACTGCAGGAGTTTATTAATATCACAGAAGAGAAAAGAAGAAATAAAGGGACACTAGGGAATCTTGCAGGCTACCAGAAACATGCTGCTCTGTCTTAGGGGCTTGCTTTCGTTATACTGATAAATTATGTCTCTATTACTTGTCAGCTACAGGATGAAACAAGGCATCTTTCTCAACAACAATGCACTCTAATTGGAATTTTAAAAGAAATTACTTGCTCAAGAGCTCACTCAGCACTATTAGGAATATGCATTACTTTGTGTTATAGAATGGAAGGGAGTGTTTTAGTAGTAACAGCCTATTTTGACTAAATTTATCTCTGTATCCTGACAGTGTAATGTTGATTTAGCACTATGCCTGTCAGTTATCTTAGAATGGTAATTCTGTCTTCCAGCTGTGGAATAAAGCTTTAATAAAAATATTTATAGAACATATGATTTTTCTTAATGATGCCCAAGATGGGCAGACTCAACTTACAGTAGCTAAGCAAAATGTTACCCAAAACAATTACAATCAATTCTTTTCAATCTATCAGCAGTTAAACTTGAAAAATTAACAAGTGGCAAACTGGGAACACTTAGAGCAAAGTCATTGAAATTAAACCAGCACGACTGAAACCAGTACTATTCAGAAATCTGAAAGAACTATGCTGCAACTGCTTGGACTATGCAACCTTAATACCTTACGCTGCTTTGGCCATGTCTTTTTGACTCAAATGCTCAAAAAGTCACTGCTTGACAATTCCAAGAAAGTGACATTTAAAAACGTAGCCAGGGGAAATAAAGTAAAAACAAGAGACAAGGTTCAGCAAAGAGACCATTCATCTTTCACAAACGAGCAGGTGGAGAAACCAGTGCAGAGTTACAAAAACAGACAAAGGAAGAACCAATTGAGCAAACAAAGAACATATGGTCCAGAGACACCATTGCACCATCTGCCTTCATTTTCCATGTAACAGGCAGAGTTGGGAGCAAGTCTATCTGTCTGAGTAGCATCTGGACAGTTCCTCATCCCACAAAAAATACTGCTGTCTGAAACCAGACATTCTAGGAAGAACTGTCTCTGTTTATGTAAAAAAAGCTTATGTTCCAGCTTTTGGCTGCTCCCATCTAAGGCCTTGCTACCTTGCTTACATCGAAACTGAACGTCTCACAAAACATAACTGGCAATCCTAAATTGGGAATAACTTGCCGTGACAACTAAAGTAAGCTCTGCTGTTGGCTGACAGTCAACAGATACAACTATAAGATTCACAGAAGTGTCAACTGAAAGAAAAAAGTTTCATCAGCAGTAGCACATTTACAACTTAAGCCAAGGTTTATATTTATCTAGGAAACAGCAAATAAAATGAATGAAAGGACAAAACAAATGCAATTCCCCCAGGGCTGAGGCTATTTTAGAGGTAGAGTATTTCTAACTTTCTCCATAGAAAAACTAAAGATGATAGCCAAGCCTGATTCCATAGTCCTACTCTGTGAATTACAAATACTCACCCATAGCTCTCTGAAAAGAACAGCATTTGCTTGACAGCTAATCAACCAAAGACTATTGCTTATCTCTAGGAATGACCAATTTGTTGTTGCAGTGTCAGCTTTTATTTGAAGAATACACACAGTGCATCAATGTAGATGTTCAGAGTCACAAACTATTCTATCTGACAACTGTCGCCTTCAATTATTCTTTTCCTACCTACCTCAGTCTTCTTGTCTTAACCTATTGTAATGAATTCTAAAATTCCCCCTGGGATCTTTGCAGGCATGTTAAAAATAGGGATAGCAGTGGTTCCGTTGGTATTTTTCTACTAAAACCATCTGAAGACTAAGGTCTGATACAATAGGAGAACACATAGGCTAGAGCAGAGACTGGGCAGCTACTATAGCACTGAGTTGAGCTCACCTCAGAAATTCCTCTGAAAAACGCACTAGGAGTTGCAATAACATTAATTCATTTTCAATCACTTGGAAATCAATCAGTAGATATGTACTATTGGCAGGGAAGATTCAGTCCACTTGTCTTCTGACAGAGCTCCTGATTTGGAGAATAGCAGGTTTTGTCTTTTCAGGAGAAAGATTTGCTTTAATATAAGTCCAAGTAATTATCTCTAAGAAAACAGATCAGCCTGATATTCAGATAATTGTTATTCCTAGTGGCTTTGAAGGGTCTCCATAGCAAGGTGTTCAGGCTTCAGTTCTGCCAGGTGATGCAATTCATGTGCCTCTTATATTGCAACCTGAACCACACAGGCTTTGAGGAGGCAGAACATTTGTATTGGAAGAATTGTGAGTACCCTGAGAGTTATTATAGGTATGATCTAGAAAACTTTCTCCATAAACATCTCCAGTGCCAGTGGGAGAACTTTAATAAACTAAACTCTGGAATCCCAGAACACAGGAAGTTGCAATCTTTTAAGCAGCATTTAATTATCTTCCCTTCACAACAGAATTACCTATCCTGTTTAGGAACAGATTATTACTTCCCAGTTTCTCCACATTCAATCTTCATTATAATCTGATCAATAAATGGCCCTTGTCCCCTTGCAATCAACTTTGCCAATAGTTCCAGTTGCACGATAAATGGCTGCATTTCTTAAGCCTGTAAGTCTTTGCTGTTACACTGTTTAGCACAACAAAACACCTACTGACACAAACTTCTTGCACATCTGTCCCTAAAGGACCTCAGTTTTCCCTGGGAAAGATGACTTTGCGAAATTCTTGAACATGCTTTTACAGATATGAAGATGAGAAACTAAGTAGATTCCATGAAAGAACTACTCCACATGTTTTTATTTCATAATTAAATCTGCTGGTAAACACAAATAGATATTTACCTGATATCCAAGGTGTGCCAAAAACAAGTTTTCATGACCAAAACAACTGAGAAGGAAGCGCTTCTTTTAAAGACTAAAAAGCAAATAAAATTATTTTGACACATCTAACTTTTTGTACTCTAGCTTGATTTGAAAATGAAATAATTAGATGATTGTGGTAGGCCTAAGAGACTAGAATGGAGTTCTGGAAATACTCTCAACTATTAGTACTCTTATTCAAGCTTCTTTGGTTCTTGCCCTAACTGCACTGATAACAGAATAAAGAAGTATTGCTATTGTCTTCCTATACCTGTTCTGCTTTCAGAACAGTTTTATTTTTCACTCCTTCCTCCAAGATATAACTTCATTTCTAATTACTGATCTCTGTTAAATTTAATTTCCATTAGTGTGTTTTTTGTTTGTTTTTGCTCTTTTTTAAGACTAGGAAAAAGATTAATTCCATGCTGTTTTGACTCTGCGTGCTCATCCTTAATCTCAGCTATTTTCAGCATGCACACATTTCTCAGGACCCAGCTGATACACTTCATTTCCTTTGCAGGATCTTCTGAATTTCTTTGTTAACATGCATTTTCAAGCAGTACAGTTTGCCTTAAACAATGGGATTGTCACACAGTGAAAGAAGTCAGCTTTTTGTGTGCGTCCATCTACGTGACAAAACATAGTCCTTGTGGCGGGGAAATGACACGTCTGTATTAACGCAGCATTACACCGAAGCCTGATAATTGCACAACAAGGTGTCTCAGTACTGGCAGAGTAGTGCATTAACACAGTTATGTCGTTTTTGAGGTCCAAAAATAATGCTCACATCCCTCAGAGTATCACAGCACTGGGCCAAGTAGAACAACAGTACAGAAAAACCTCACTCTTTCAGTTGTGCTTTCTAGAGAGATGATAATAGCTTAAGCATGCAATTAAGCAAATCACCAATTGTTTTAAACTTGAACTACATCAGCAACAGAGATTTTGATACTGTATACTAATTAAAGAGATGAAAAGCTTTTAAAGACTAATTCTTATTTTCTATGCTTCCATATCTTGCCTTGGTTACCAGAAAGTTGTAGTTATCCTGCTTTGAGTGCCAGCTCCTAGTGTTCATTTGTATACACACAATGCCCACTTCTTGCACTTATATCTACAGGAGGGAGTATTCCTGCCTCTGTAGAATGCCTTTTTCAAGCTAGGAAAACCTAACCATAAATCGACCTATTCCACCTTAGTTAAGGCAATTCTTCTGCTTTGCAGTTACCACAGGCAACAACATTTAATCACCTACTTGAATTTGAATAAATTCACATAGGCACCCGCACCTGCATCATGCTGTAACTGATGTGGTCCAGGAGGTCATTTGCTCTAAATAGGGGTAACCGTCCTTGGCATTTGTAAGGCAGTTATCACCGCCAGGTGCTTGCACTGAATTCACAGGGCAAACTGCTCATTACAACTGCAATTCATATTAGGCTTAATTTCCAAGGTGATGTAAATTGAATGTATCATGTGGGGCCATAGAACGATATATTTGCCTGTCTGGTTTCAAGTTTCAGCCACAATAAATCAGCTCTACCAAAAATAGGCTCCAGTAGCAGCAGGTTTCCAGTCTTTGTATCAACTCATCTCTACCTGTAATTAATGCTTCATCATTTTCCTTGAGGGAGAACATCTGTTCCCACAGATCATGCTAATGCTTGGTTAAATACAACTGTCTTTACTGTTCCCAAAAACATATTTGGCAGATCTTAAACATATTGTATCAGAATTTTCAGGAGGTTTACACAACCATTTTCCTAGACTCTTTACTATTCCCTTTGCAGATCTCCAGCAACTTTTTTTTTTTTCCTTCATTAACTGACAAGGAATTACCATCCTACTTCCACTGCCTGGAGACAGAGCTGCAGTATGAGACCATTATCATTATTACGTTATCATTATTCTCAATTACACTAAGCTACAATCACAAATAGCGTATGATATCACCATTAGCATCACACCTATTATTACTGAGGAAATTAAAGTGTGAAGATAATTAGCAAAGAGATACTAAGGCTTGCAACAAGCAAACGCTTCTCAGCGTAAGAGTTTCAAACCTGTTCAGTCCTTGAATACAGACTTTTGCCTACAGACACAATGGAGAAAGTTTAGTCAGCTGACCTCAGTTAGCTCACCCACTTTCCTTCCAAATTACACTGATCTCCAGCAGCTTGCGTGTTACTCTGGGGAGTGGCATCTCTCAAGATGCCAGAGGTGCCTTTTCATGGCCAGTGCCAACAATTCCAGATTGCAGAGATGGTGATATCACTGAAGTGAAAAGAACTGTCACGGATTAGCTTCAGAGACCAAAACTAACCAAGCTGAGCATAAAGGGAAACAGCCAAACAGCTCTCCCATAAACAAATCTTCAGCTGAAAGATAATAACAGAGTGAGAGAGACAGCAGCTTCCTAAATCTTTCTTGCTTGATCAGCACAAAGCTGTGTTTTTTATTTTGTGTTGCTAGGTTTTTTAAAATCCGCCCACAGTCCAGACTATGTACATGACAATAGTTCAAGAACATTGTTGCGACCATCACAGCGAAACATTCACCACAGAACAGGCTGTGGTACTTGAACGTGTCAAGTCCCTTCATTCCAAAAGAGTTTGATTTCTTCTTTTTTTTTTTTTTTGCATTGACAAGGATGAAAAGGACAGTGATTTACCATCCTAGCTCAACTGCAGAGACAAAACCCATGGTCGATGACCACGTGTAAGAGACTTGACTAATTTCTTTTTGTAGTTGCAATTTTTTCCTTGCTCAAAAATACTGATGCTTTCCCTGATCTCTACCATTTCAACATAAACCACAACAGACATATGAAACCAAAAGACACACCATGATCTAACAGGGCATTCCCATGCAACACCAGGAAAAGCCACAGACTATTTTCCCACTCCTCTGCAGGAAAACAGCAGCTGTGACACTTGAAGCTTATGGTACCTGGCTGAGCTCTGCTGAACCTGAGGGTGGAGCACAAATGGCAGGTGAAGCTCTAGCTTACTCTCCTCACTAATGGTTTTCCGGGCTTCGCTGCCTCACTTCATCCTTCTGCTTGCCACACACAGCAGGCAGAATGGGGCTGAACAAAGGGATGTTGCAGCTGTACTGAGGCAGCCCCCTGAATTAAAGCTAAGCCAATGCTATTATTGCCTCCCCCGCCCCCCCCCCAAAAAAAAAAAAAAAAATCTCATTTGTTAACACAGCTTACAAATACTTAGATTGTTTGTCTCACTTTAGGTATTGCAAGGCTGGTTCAGAACCTCATTCCTCTAATGGTTAGAAAATACCTTTTTGCTGTTCCTTACTAACAAAAGAACTGGGAATTAATAAATTTAAATTAATAAAATTAATAAATTAATAAATTCCCAGTGCCTACAACACACTGGTTTTCACTGTCTTACACACGTGCTGAAATGACAGAAGAAAAAATTTAACAACCAATATCTTGTGTTTCTGGGAGATGCTTAACACCCATTTCCCATTGTCCCACTCTACAGGTTGCTGGTACTTTCAGGTAAGATTACAGCACTAGCATCTTCAGAAAATTCCCACCTTAGATCATAGAAATATAATATTTTTGAGCCATATTTCATTTTCATATAGGATAAAAAGAGCATACACTCAAGGAATTGTTGGTCAGGGCATTCTAGGTTAAGCCAACACCTATCCATTGTCAAGACAGAAATTATATTTTAACTGCAAAGTGAAAGCCACAGACAAGAGGATAATTCTAATGATCAGAGATTGCAAAGGTGACAGTCTTAGAACCAAATGCTCATACTGCCAGCATAACCATTTTAAAGTAAGAATAGCTCGTAGTAGAGTTTGATAAATAGCACCTCATTAGCAGAAACTCAAGGAGCCAGAGGTTAGTGAGAGCTAGAGTCCAGCCAGATTTGTAACAATGTTTTCAAATTAAACCCTTCATTTAGAATATCCAGACAAAGTGGAAGCTGAGTTTTATAGCCTCTGTACATTTGTTACCCTAATCAGGTATCAGCCATCATTTTCTCTCCAGTATACTGCAAGAAGAAAGATTTCCCCCTCTCCTTTTATATGCATACTATTGTCTGGTGCTTTCAGGTAAAAGCTTTAATTGTTAGTACGTGGGAAGCCTAACAATGCGAGGATTTGCACATCTGATGTTTCTTAAACAGGAAACAAGCCCTGCAATCCAATTAGCTGCCTTTGATGGTAACCTTAATTTCTAACCTTGGGTAAAACTCTTTCAAGTAAGCCACTTTGTGCTCTGAGCTCCTACTGTGCCTGTATTTATTTGTCACTGTCAAAAAATGCCAGAAACTAACATATGATAACTCTGAAAGTTAAAAAGTAAGCGTATTATAAATGCAGCTAATAACTGCAGAAGCATTCACAATCCCATTCCAAGCTTCTATTGGATTAGTCATTGTAGACTTAGTACAGACAAGCATAATTGAGCAATCATATGACAGGGATTTTTATTAGGAAAGAGTCTGTTATGTATTCAGACACCCAGGAAAGAGCAGGAGCAAGCTAAGAAGATTCTGAGTCATCCCACCCAGGGAGCAAAGAAACACCATGTGATCTCACATCAATGGTCCACCTCCACCAGTCAGCTGACCATGGACTGACAAGTTCATACTCTAGAGCCTCAAACTGTTTTGTCCACACCATTTTGCAGGAAGTTACTGCATGTAACTAGAAGAGTTTAATGGAAGGAAGATGTTAAGCTATTATGTCCTCCTACCAAGGAAATTCAGCTGACTATTATTTCAGAAATAGTAAAAGCAGTTTCTGCTTAATTCCTTTGCAAATTCAGATTTGACTCCTCTTAGTTACACCAACCAGAAAGGCAAGCTTTTCAGAACGCTGTAAGGTAGTTAAAATAAGAGACTACGCAGACAACAAATACTGGGATCTACAAATCTTCTTACTATTTTTTTCCGAAAGGCTCCACATGACAATGATCCCACACAATACTCCCACATCAAAGAGTACCCCATAGCAGACATAAGTTTTAAAGCACAGTGCAGCACACAAATACCATGTACCTCCCTGGTATCTTAAATTTGACTTTTTTGAATTCATATCAGATATTACCTTTGATTCAAACAAAACAGTAAGAACTTCATACTTTGCTATAACCACATGAAATAATCTTTAACCTTCTATCAAAATAAACTTATTTAATCATAAGAATTAGAAAATGATCAGCTCCCCCCCCCCTTCACATACCTATAGATATATATCCCACAACCAAACACACCAGATTAATATTTGGTGCAGAACTACACTCTAAGAAAATGAATTGCAAAAGCAAAACAAAGCAAAAGACTAGGCAAAACAATTATAAAAGAAAATAAAATGGTACAATTTCCCCTACATTAGACCTATAATTCACCCCTTTAAGTAGCAGACAAAGTCCTCTCAAAAACAGCCAGCAACCTTCATTTTTTTCTTTCCAAGAAGTACTTCATATTACATTATTTTACCTATGTCAGACAAAGTCAACAAAACTCTTAAGAGCAACAAGAGCTGGATAAAAATAAATTACCTTTCTCTATAATTTCAGAAGGCTTCTCTAAGCTCTTGACCACGTAGCAGAAAAAGCACCATCTTTCCACCACCTCTTTTTGTATGGCTAAGGGCACCTGTTTACCAATGCTAATTGCAGTTAATTAGCCATCAATTACAAGAAGCTGCATTTCCACCTGTTTCAGATCAAAATCCCTGGTACTTGTAGTTTGTCTAATTATCTTGTTCTAACTAGCAGAGAAGTTGACCTTCTGTTTGAAGTTAACTCCTGCCTTCCTGACTTTTCAGATTCATGATTCAGTGTTTGCTATGTGCAGCTGTTGACTTGTCTACTGCAGTTATAGACTTGTCTGCACATAGTGTCACTAGTAAATTCTTCCTCGTTAGTATTTTAGAGTAAAATAAACACATTTTCAAAGCAACATGCAAATTTGCTAAAATATTCTGTTAAATCGTAAGTACTTTTCCTAATTAAAATGCCTTCTTATTGAGGACCATTCCTCTTTGTATGCAAGCCATTCTATTTTTTTTAACCATTGAAAACAACTTCTTAACAGATTGTATGCTTTGATAAGGACTCTATTTTCCTTTTCAGATATATAGCAATACTCTTGTCTACAGTTCACTTGTTTGCACTTTATTAAAACTGCTTTGGAAGCTGGCCTGCTGCTATGATCTGTATCCTTCCTGGATTCCCTTTCTTTCTGTCTGATTTTTTTTTTTACTAGAAAAGGAAAAGAAAACAAAGTAGAGAGTTTATTTCTATGAAGCCATCCAACTTTTTGGCTTTCCCAAATAAAAAAGACATCCGGTTCTGGAATAAATAAAATTTAGCTCAATTATTAGGAAGATAAATTACCTGCCAGTGAATAATGTTGATATAATGGGTAACTGATTTGCAATAATTCACTCATTGAAGAACTATACGTTGGTCAATTTGCATTAGAATGGTTAAGTACTTCAATTATGGAATTACTATTGAGTGATTAAAGGCAGAGAATAAATAACAAATAAATTTGAATTCATTTTGTTTATCTACTAGCTACTAACTACATGACTTAGCAAGATTGTCAGTTTAATTAAATTTGTCCCTGTGAGAACTTATCTGGTATTACAACAAGGAAACATGTGCAGGAAGTCAGTAAGGAGTGACCTCGCCTTTCTAGGAATATTTTGGGATTCAAGGGAGTCCATGAACAAGCTCTTTTTTTTCGAAATAATTGAGACACAAATCTTTCAGGAAGCCAGACTGTAAAAACCAAGAAGTACCACCATGCTCTCACTTGGGACTTCTATAAATAAATTCACACAAAACTGGATGAAACATGGAACAAAAACCACCCAACCCTGGACTATAAATCTGGAGCTGGCTTCTCACTCAACATGCGATTACAAATGAGGAACCGATGCCTTGTTTGTGTGCAAGGTTTCTGATCAAACTGAAAAGTCTTCAGGTAACTATTCCATGCTATCTGTTGTGAACCTGCCTTAGTCAAATGGGCATTTAGTGATACACAGTTTCTAGTCTCTCTTCCAGCACAAGAAGATTTCCTTGTAGTTAGACACTCAGCATCATGAGTAAACAACTCATGCTCCTTTGGGCTCCTCCCAAGGCGTAGACACTATTTGACTGTGCTCACTACAGGAGAAATATGAGTCGGATGTTGCTATATTCTATATTCAGAAGGCCAAATTGTAAAAATCTTTTTGTTTACTGTGCTCATCCTGTTGTTTGCCTGTTTTGGCACTCTGAGGTGATTGCTAATGGAAACCACAGCTCTGCAGAGCATTATTAAAAGTGGTCAATGGACAACAACTTTCATTGAATGTGCATGTATGGTAGGCACACTCATAAAAATCCTGCAAAACCACTATGTTATTGTTCAAATCTTGGCTTACATCTTTCAGCACGCTGAAAACCACTTGGCAATGGTTAGGAAGCTGGAGTGTTTTGGCCCCTAATTATACTTCTGCCATAAATGCCTTACTGGGCTATCGAGTTCTCCCTCACCCCATCCCTTTAGCTGACTCTGTCATTACATCCCTTATAGATTTCAACAGCTTTTGCAGGCAGCTCCTATCCTATAAATGCTCTGTACAGCACAAGCTATGATGGGCCTGAACCTTCTAGGCACACAACAGACCAAACAATAAAATCTGAATTATTAATAACAGTAATCATTAGCATGCGGTAGTGTCCCAATGATAAAACATGGGACCGTGTATATGTGCATTCAAACCTGGCATTTGCAGTATTTCCCATTAAAAGATATTGGCAATTTAAATATTTCTGGTCATTTGCTCTTATTGTACAGATCACATTTGTAATTTCTCCCAGGCTCTTCCAAGAAAATGATTTAATGCGTGGCGCAGATCTTCTGTGTAAAAAGGACACGTATTTTTAATTATAGTCATTTCACAGGATCTAATAGCAATAAGGTTCCCATAAATGTTCAGAATCTAACAAGCTTCACAGCACTTTGCAAAGAGTAGCCATCATTCAGCAGAAACATTAGAATGCCCTTTATTCCCTTTCTCTATTTCCCAGCAAGCATCCCAGGAGAATCATGAGTTTTAAATTTGCTCAGGCATGAAGGGATTGTGTGCCCCTTGAGCCTTTGTATTATGATAATGCATACATAAAGGTAAGTTTTATTAATTGGAGCTCTACCCACAGGGGTTACTACGACGAAGGAGGCAGGGGAAAGGGAACTGAATGGAAGAAGGAGTGACCCTGCTGAGCAGTGATTCCGAGATCCAAAATTCAATCCTGATATACTCCCCCTTGAGCCTGCCCCTCTTTACCTGTGCACTGATTTAATGTGAACTGTTCCAGGCAGCACTAATTTTTAACAACTCACTCCAATTTATTGTCTTCTAAAAAAAAAATCAATACTCCAAACTCTCCTTTGTACTTATCTTAAAAATTGCTCTCAGGCAAGATTGGAATTCATTACCGTGGCCTTTGCATAAAAGTACTTTGAGTTCACACTCTGTGCCTTCCTAACAGCTCCCTCTGCCTTCCTAACACCACGAGCATAGATGTGATAGATTTCTCAGGTTTTTCTTCATTGCTGTCAAATTACAGTGTATTTCATTCCTTCTTGTTTGCGTCTTTTTATATCTGTGACTCCTATCATTATTGCTTTCTTCTTCTATCTTTCCACATTTTAATAGCTGAGGGATACAGACAGATGTTTTGATGGTGCCAAAGCCTTTCTTCCAATCTTGCTACAAGTGCAAGCATGATTAAACTGTTGCAGAGCCTTTCCCCCATCCCTACCTCCCCCAAGGTTTTAAGCAGGTGTAGAGGTGATCTGCTTCACTTTGGGAAACAAAAGCCTGCACGACAAATCCCCTTTTGCTTTCTTACCAGCTAACCAGGCTTTTGAGGGAAGGAAGACAATAAAATGTAATGGCAGGGTACTCTCCTGCTCCATTACTCATCTGCTCAGGAAGCTTTGAAGACAATTTGTAAGCTCTGATTTGTCAGAGGGAACAGCATCATGAAAATGCTCCGTATTCAAAACAGTAAATTACAAAGTCACCTGCACTGAGCAGGTTGACCTAATTGTGCTTTTACACATTTCTCATGGTTTCAAGACACTCTGGGAGCCCTTCAGAACAGAGACCAGTTGAAAGCCAATAAGCCCTGGTAAGAGCTCTGTCATGTGTCATGTATCAGCACGTGTGAAGAGGGGAGAAAGCAATAACGCCTAGGTTGGGGACATACAAATAAGCCTTCAGACATACGGTATGATAGGAACTCAATACAAACATGAAGAATTCAGAAGTGTATTGTTAGGCTCCTCCTTCAATCTTACCAAATACTTTTTTTCTTAACTTAAATTTACTGAAAACAAAAATGTCTTAAAATTTGGAAAAGTTAAAGTTATTCATTAGGTTACAGGAAAAAAAAAAATCACACTTGAAGGAAAAATAATCAGGCTTTGTAATTTTTAATAGGTAAGTTTGGAGTTATATCAAGAAATCACAACAATAACAGAATTCCTTCTAAACCAAGACTACTTTTCTCCAGCTTCATTTTGGTATGAAAAACTGAAATGTGGCATTCAGGCAAATCTGAAAGAAAAGTTGCTTCCAGTTTCAGCCACCAGACATTAAAAAAGTTACTTGCATGGCTCTTCTGTTGTACTAGAGAAAACAGGATCTCAAATATTCTACAAAGATCTCTTTATACCTTCTTTCATATTAATTCAATGGAATAGCAAGGAGCAGGACAAATAAAAAACGAATGCTTTAAACTTTCTGCAGCTTCTTCTGTTGTTGCTTCTGTCAAGCAGAGCCTTTTCACAGTTAAAAATGAAAACAAGAGGCTTTTCCCTCCTCCTTCTGCTAAAGACTCATTCTCTTTTGAGCTAAAGGGCACAAGCAGAGAGTAGCTAAAATAAATGTATGATCTGATGGCTGACAGCTATAGTTTTTAAGATGTGGTTTGACAGGGTTGGGGAAAAGCGCACAGTGATTTCAGGAAATTCAAGCAAAATCAAAGGCGGCATGAAAAGGACCTCTCTCTTCCATCCTGCTGTGTGGCTGGCCCAAATGTTCTGGGTATCCCCAAAGCTGTCTCTGAGCAGAGAATGCCCTGAGCAGTGAATAATTTGTGTGCATCGTGCTACAGAAAAGGGAACTGGGTACTTTTCAGATCCCTGCATTTTGCGAGATTTGACCAGGCTTGGTCCCTTCCCTCCATTATGTTCTTAGGGCATTATGCGTCTTGGAAACAGCCTTCATGTTGTACATTGTATGAGGTCTGGTAAATAAATCTGACAGCATCAAAGCAGAGTTTGAATCAGTGACATCTGTCACATTCCACTAACAGTTCTGGAAATACATTGTTTTTCATATCATGCTCATGCATATGTCTCAATGGCATCTAAGCATCCAGGTCTTCTGTATACCCACTTAGTCACAAAGCAAAGTCTTTATATTTAACTGTATGTCTCCATTTAACAAACACCCTACCAATCCAGTTGGAATGCAGGTATTCATAAGTTATCATTGAGCCTTCCCACACCTGTCACATATTAGAAAAAGAATAATTTATTAACAAAAAGGCTTACAGAGTTGATATCTCCTCAGGTAGCTCCAATCCTGCTGGCCCTCCTGGCTACCTCATTGCTTCTGTAGAAAGGAATAAACAACATTCTATTTCCTAATCTGACAAGTAAGGGCAAATTGACTTAGGGAGTTTAATTACTTTAAAAAAATATATACTAATGCCATTGGTTGCCATGGTAATACATTCTCATTAGATGGAACAGAATTGGCAGTATTGGAGAAACTGCCTTTGTAACTGCTAGCCTTACAATAAAATACAATTATTAACTATAAATGCTTCTTGTTGTTTACAGCTGCAAATGCATCAGCCAATAAAATAATCAAGGACTGCTTTTGATGCACTGCTATAGGAATTTGTGCACTTATGGTCCTACGGGTGGCTGCTGTGGCAGTGGGAAAGGATACAACCCAAGCACTCCTATTTGCGTAGCATATGACAATGATGTCTGCGTTTGGAGCACTGCGAAGGGCTCTTCATTGTAACAAGTGTGCAAAGTTTGATTACTCATAGAAATATTCACACATATGTCCTGGTCTTAATCTTTCCTAAACACTTGCTTAAAAACAATTTAAGCAAACCAACCAGTGACTGCAAATGCTTTATTGATGGAAGTAGTAAATAAAGTTAACGAAGCACGGAACAGGCTAGTTGGAGCCTAACCAGTTATTGCCAAAGGTGAAGGCAAGGTCCAATCTTTTGCTCTCATGAATGTGGGACCCTCACTTGCTTCTCGAGGTTTTTATCTGCTTTTGGCTCTTCATATTCCCTCCTCTCCTTTTCTCTCAGAGTAGAATTTAAGCAAAAAAATGCATCCTAGAATAACCATCTTGGGAACAATTGACAAAGTGATAGACTATCTGAATATAATCACTTCCATATATTTAGTTTAAATATGATGATATATGGATTTATCAATACAGTTCTTTAGAGTGGAAAAATCCTACAATTCTCTTTCCATCATCTCAGCTCTTCTTTTCAACAAATTGTTGACAGGTACACATGAACCATAACTCAATTTATTAGCTATTTTTTTCTTTCTTCCCCCAAAATGCTACTGAGACCTGAGGATATTCAGCTGGTATGTTTTTGCTGGCTTAAGGTAGGTCTTGATTTATGCCATTTAATGTCTTTTTACTCCAGAACCTCTAATTTTGAGGAAACAGAACATTTCAGGGGGTTCTTTAATTATTTCTTTAATTTCTTTAATTATTTTGAAACTGATGTCAAAGACATCACAAGCCACAACTTAAAGAACCTCTTCTCAAACTAAGGTCTATTCATGTACAAGTAATACGCCAGAAAAATGTTAAAGACTTTGAAGCTGCAGACAAATTCTTACTTAATACTCAGGTCCTCTGTCTCACACACATCTTTTATATTAAGGATTATGCTGAATTTTGGCAAAGGTCTGTATGACAGGCATTAGGTGAATTAGTTTAAATTAAATAATCCAATTTTTCTCCTCAAGAAAATCTTGCAGTGAGCTGTGTCTTTTGACAAGATTAGAGTATTTTATGAGACAGATTTTTTTCCCATTGTTTACTGGATACCACAAGGACTACAAAGAAAGAAAAAAAAAAAGGCATGAAACACTTGAAGAACCCAAAAATGAAACATCAAAACAAAACAAAAAGCCCTCAAATTATTCCAGTCACACCTTCATAGTTTAATATTTGTAGAGGTAATAACTAAAACAGAGTTGTATAATGAACCTCTGACTTTGGAAGAAAAAGAAAAATACCAAACAATGGTGAGCACTGAGTTCTTTAATAGCACTCATGCTACTTTTTCTTAGAACAGTTCCAAAACAAAACCAAGAACCAATCAGAGCTGCAAAAACCAAAGTAAAGGTTCTGCTCAGTAATGCTATACTTTGCAGAACAGTTTCATGAGGAGAGAAATACTTATGTTAAGTAAAACCAAATCTCTTTTTAAGCTTCTAAATTATTTATTTTTCCATGGCATAATAGGCAAGCACAGTGTATTTTCTTCCTTTCAAACTCTTAACAAGGTAAGAATGATAAAACTAACTCAAGATTAGAATTACTGTCCTCTCTCTCAGTTAACATTTCCCCAAGTAATATTTTGCTGTTAAAAATTCATCTGGTAATGCTGAGTCTTTGTCCTTGTCAAACAACACATTGGGATTTAACACAGTTGAAATATTTTCCCTTGCTGTATCTCTTGATATTTGTAGTCTAATTACCAAATGAAAGAACATATGTATAATGAATATATGGCGTAAGATTCCCCCCAGCCTCCAGAAGTGCACAACACAGCATTTTATGTGAATATTTTACCTTATCCGTTTTTATTCTGAAGTCTTGAAATTGCTTTACAAAGTATATGCATTTTCCCCACTTTACTGCTGACATACACTGGGAAAAATTAGCAGGACAAAGGTTATGGGAGTCATTTTCTACAGGAGTTCAGACATGATCCAGGAACTCAAGCCTCAGTCTAATGGCATGAACAAAAGCCAATGAGTGGACATGAAATTAGCCCATCATGTGCAGTTGCCATAAAGCAGATCAGCCACACCAGCGCAATGCATGCTCCGCTTCTCTCAACTGCTGTATTTCATGAAGAAGGGACTGCAGTCCTCGCTGCAGTAAATCACTACCTCCAAAGCAGCCGATTTATAGCAGTGGGGAAAGGGACTCTGAATATTGCTGTTGTATTAAAATTCTGCTATAACGGGCTGCATAAAGGAAGACTGATGCATCAAATACGTTTTGGGCTCCCTTCTCTTTGGGCTGATTTGCGAGACATACAGCAGTTCCCATCAGCTGGAGCAGTGCAGACAGAGCACAGTGAAGTACAGTGGGCTCTGGGTGAGCGACGATGTGAGTACATGAGTATGAACAGAACCACCTACCCATGACTCCCCATAGCCTTCCTTCAACCACCACCTATTTAAACTCTTCAAGTTCTTTGTATAGGGTTTGATCTTCATACGCACCACTGGTGTCACTCCTAGGGGAAGAGCAGGCTGCAGAAACAATGTGCTGCTATCATTCTCTTCCCCAGCTCTGTTGCTTGAGACTGTTGTTCACGTGAGCTAACCAGCAAGTGGAGAAGTGCTCGATCACAGTGACATACGGACCATGTCTGACATTTATTTCCTAGGAATCAATACGGATGGTATCAAGAGCCTAGCCAGAATGGCATAATAACATGCAGTGCAACTCAGGAGATGGAAGAATAGAAGGAAAATCTATGGGGGGCACAGCTGGGTATCAGAGCTGGGCCAGGCAGAGGTCAAAGAGGTCCTCTGCACACAGGAGCCCACAAGTGAAAGTTTATAAGCACAGCTCAAATACAACATAGCAAGCAGTGAAATTGTGAGAGGGAGAGTTTCAACAAAAAACTGTCAGTGCCCTATTTATTTTCAGCTGTTCAAGCTTCAAGGTGTGGAAATAATTGAGAAATTTTATGGCATATTGTTTAAGTATAAAATCTGGATTGTTCATACCAGTTTGTGGCATTACAGAGGGGGGGCGTGGAAGAAAGAAATACTTGGTATAAGATTAAGCAGCTGACCTATATTCTGGGGAAGAAAAAAAACCCCTGACTTTAATTGTATTGATTTTTCTCACTGAGATCATCAACATCCTTTAGATTTTTCTAAAGGAAAAAAACTTGCATCTTAGAACTGGGGTATGGAAGCATGAGTTTTGTTTTTTCTCTGTCAATATATTTCTGAAAAGCTGTAAGAGAGCATGCCTGCAGGTGAGGATTTTGCAGCTTTGCTTGCAAACATGCAAGCAGACAAAATAAACAGGTGACATTTTTTCAGGAAGTAACTTGGGGATCTGAATGGTGTGAACACATTCAGGGTATAAAATTGTGTCCTACATTAATGGTTTTCAAATGCTTTCTGCTATCACAGGAGATTTCCCGTGGAAGGCACTACTCTTTTATTTGTCATCCAGCATGCAGAAGAAACATCACTGGATTTTGCTTTTTATGAAGACTAGGAAAGAGCTTGTCATACTGGCACAGTGTGTGGAAAAACAGAATGGATATTGGATCATCCCTTCAATTCAAAGCATGAGAAGATAATCATGCAATATTTATCACTGAAAGGCAGAGGAAGCAATCAATAATGTTTTCTCATGTGGGCCATTTTTCTCATTACTTTATAGAACAAATCCAGGTCTCCAACTACATAAAGCATGGATAAAATTCACCCTTGCACATAAGACCAGTGTTAAGACCCATCTGCTTCTACTGCCCTGGCTTTGGAGGTCTGAACTCTTGCACTAACTCCTCTGAACAGGAGCAAGTTTTTTCCAATGGATATTGTTTACCCCTAAGCAAAAGCAGAGTACAGGCTTCTAAATTTCACCGTTAAGAGTGCTTATGTAGGAAAAGATAACAATGTTCAATAGCTAGTGTTAAAGAAAAGAAAAAAACAAACCCACACAAACCCAAACAACAAATTCCCCACCTAAAGCATGACTTGCAAGTCAGGAATAGTTAGTCCTTCTTAGATACATTAATCTGCTTACCTTCCATTTGTCATTTTTTCCCTACTTCTCTTCCTCAAACTCAGATAGATTTGTTCCTGATGCTAACAAATTCACCAGCTTCAGCTAATTATTCCAAATTAAAAACAGGGGGAAGGAAGATCTAGGAAAGCAGATGAAAACACCTAAACAGAGGCTATAAGAGGTAGATATCCTTCATATTTAATTAATAATGCCTGGGATCCTTAAATAATGGAACTGATTTGTATGAGTTTAACAGCATGCTCCATACTTATCAAAAGAAATCATACAAACAAGCTACCTCAGATTTTTAATTCCAGTCTTAACAATAATTTATTAATAAAGATGCCATCCAGGGGCAGTTCATTTTTTGACAGCTACAGAAGAGGAGAAATATGTCCAAGCTGCATGCAGTTCAACAGACTCTCTCTGTCACTCCCAAAATCTGTATCAAAGTAAACCCTCAGGTTTCAGAGTTTTGCAAAACCTCTAGGTTTTCCTTACTCATGAAAAAATAACATTTGGCAAAATGTCATAACTTTGCTTTATGCTGCTGCTTTGAGGTTTGCAACAATGCAGGTATTTTATTGAAGTGTCAATTTAATTAATTTCACAGTTCTTTTCATACTTTCCCTTATTGCCAGCAGCTTTTGCACCTGAGCAAAACAAACAGAACTCCTAGAATGGAATAAATTGCTACTTTTTCCACTTTTAAAAAGAAGCAAGTAAACAAACTCTCATTTCAACACTGAAAAAAATAAAGCGATGCAGAGAAAAGTCTATCACAGCTGTACAGCCGGCTGGGCCACACTGATCACACCATGGTCCCTCAGGCCCACACTTCCACAATTGTGACCCATTTCAGCCTTTTGTCCCTGAGCCGGAGAAGCAAGCCACATTTACACACAAAGCACAAATAATCTCATGTAACTCTTAGTAGCCTGTATGGAATCCCAGAAAGAAGGGCTCCTTATTTTGAAAGCTGTAAGAAAGGTAATGAGGGGTAGACCTCTAGCTCTCTTTTAATTAAAAGTTATTTCGATGAGTGGCTGTTCCACTCATATCAGTTGGAGAAACACTATACTTTGATGTTGAAATGAGAGGGTTGACATTGTCATGCAGGAAATGGAGGCCATTTAGTTTCATCATGTACTCATCTCTGTACAGCTAAGGCAACAAAATCCCTGATTGCATAAATTATCCTACTGAAACAACCATTCCAGATAAGGCTGCAGACTCAGTAGTGGGTTAGTCCACAGAAACCTGGGCTTTCGAGATGAAGAACACTTGCACAGTACAATGCAGGCACTCCAGGTAATGCATTTTGCCCCTGTGGAAATATTTTACTGCTGGACAAACTCAGGCATATTCCTCTCAGTCTTCAGGCAAGCAATTAAACGTAGTCTATTCATTTAAGCACAGCAGTCACAACATGATGTGCTTGAGGTTTCTGCCTTCAAGTTTCACTTCTGACAGCTTATCCGTCTCCTGGGTTAGAGGCATAAGAACAGCTGGAAACAAGAAGGCAGTTGCTCTTTGCTCAGCTAACAAGCAAAAACAATGTCCTTCAAGTCTCTGGTTCATTCTTTCCTTATCTTCCATGTATGAAATATTAAGGCTACATCTTCTCTTCTTTGCAATCCCTGCCTACCAGCTGCTTTGGCCACAGCATTCTGGTACACAGAATGCAATGGTACTTTGCTTCCTATCAACATTCTGATCCTTAGTACCAGACAAAAGATGTACACCCCAGCTGAAATAATAGCCTTTTTATTTTTGCTATCTTTAAGTCTATGCCATCATCAATAACACTCTGACTGATGTAAAGGGACCTTCTCCAATAGAAGCCAGAGGCCACCATCACTGAAGGGCACCAGTAGTACTAACATTACCAATACAGACTGTTCAGCTGAGCTTTAACGTCACTAGAGTCACACAAGGGCACAGAGCAGCACAGTGTGTGCTTAGAGTTCAAAGAGAAAGGTGCCCCAGGTCTTGCATAAAATACTTTTCAAAATGCGTAGGTGGTGACTTCTTCATATGTCAAGCTGTTCAATCACTGAAGTTTCCTGTCCAATTATAAAGCATATCTATATATACACATTCCTGTCTGACCATAGGTCTGAACCTATGAAAAACCTTTTGGCAGTTGTTTTTTTTTTTTCCCCTTCCAAACCAAGCACTGCATTTTTCCATAGGCTTCACATGTTTAGCTTCGACATCCTATTTTATTTCTTTTTTAAGTTTCAAGCTTGTACATTTTCCAATTTTAAAAAACTTTGGCCCAATATATTTCTAGCGACATCCTAAACACCTAGACCGATTCTTATAAACACAAACATTAACAAAAAAACCCACTCAGCATCCACTCAAAGCTGTAACAATATAACTACCTATATCCATCCCTTCTCAAATTCTTTATAAACAAGTCACCATTTAAAGCTAAAGAAACAGTAAGAGACTAAATTCATCTCACTGGAGACATCTCAATTATTTAATTAAAAATAATCTTTGGATCTACTAATCCTGACTTAGGCTTAGTTTGCAGTCTCAGAAGAGGAGAGTGATTACTAACACAAGCAAATCAACGCTCTGCAGCAATATGGTACCTCAAGCATATTTATAGACAGGAAGGTATTATTAAAAAATAAAGAGCTCCCAAGCTTAGACAATTACAGCTAATCATGAAACTCCGCCATCATTATAAACTCACCAAGAAAGATTGATGATCTAGTACCCAGAACTGTTTTGGTCCTCAGGAGCAGGGGGATAATGCTGCTGTTCCCTTCTTCCAGGCCTCCAAGAACAAGGCTCACAGCAAAGGGTCAGACTGAACTTCTTGTGGGCCCACACACCCATTCTGGGATTTAACCTTTGTCTTTGACTGGTGGAAGGTGATAGCTAATGAGATCCGCTTTGGGGTTGCACAAGCGAACACGGGAGGGCAGTGCAGTGTATTAATGCAGCAGGAATAATCAGGCAAGGAACCCTGGCTGCATTCGCTTCTCTTCACTGTGCGCATGTGGCAGCCACTTCTCAGAGGACTTCATAGCTTTCCAGGCACTGAGCACTGACTTTATCTGATGGAGGAGAATTGCAATTAAAAATGGTATTTTAAAAAGTTTTTTAAAAACTTCTAAAAAACATTTTTGTAATCTTTACTGTTGAAAATGGTATTTTTATGGAAAATGGAATTACTACCAAAAAATCGCAATAGCCATAAGGTCAGCTAGCTTCAACAGGAGAAGAGCCTCTCCTGGTATTTTTGCAAGGTATAACTAAGGCTATGAGAGATGCTATTGTCATAGGTAGTAAAAACTGAGCATACTTGAAGGATACAAGGTCAAACCCTCTTCTCTAAAAACAAAGCCCTTTGGAGCCAGAATGTCTGGACTCATTTTTGCTACAGTCCATTGCTCTAAGCTGGTCTGAAGGATAAATCAATCCATTTAAAAACATTTTCTGGCATTATTTTTCACTCACATACATTAGCAAAATCTAGTTGGACCGCAGCTCCAGAAATTTACAGCTCTGAAAAATACTTCTAACGTCTTGACTCAAAAAGTATCTTCTGGTCAGCATTTTTCTTCATTTGCAAGGACGAGGTGAGGACAAAGCCTGTTTCCATGCAACAGTTTTCTCTTCCTGTTGTTAAATGCAATACTACTCATCAAGAAAGTAGAGCAGAAAAGTGCAGGTATCTGGCCACACATCAATATACAGCCCTTTTGGGAGGTAGGGCATGACCAAGAGTCACCCCTCCAAGGTGACTGCCTTGAGCTTTGACTCCCCTTCTCCAGAGGCCACAGGACTCAAAGCCCACCCAGTCACTCCTGAGCAAAACCACTGCTAATTACTGCACCTCCAACACATCCTGAAAAAACCTCGCAGCCTACAAACTTGTTACAACTAGAATTGTCTTTAGCACAGTAAGCTGCAGTCCTTAGTTATTTATTCCTCGGCAGTGTAGGTGGATAATTAGCACATAATTTGAGGTTTTCTAGGCATGACAACCTGCTCTGATGGCTGCCCCTACTCCTGATTAAATCTCTGCCTCAGAACTCACAGCAGCATCTCATGTGAGAAAATTCCAGGCTCTGCCAATATCAGGTTGCTGTCTTACCATTCAAAACTATTGCAAATGTTTTGGTTTGTATTTGTTTTGGTTTTTTTTTTTGTTGAGAAGAACTTCCTTTTTTCCTTTTTCCTGAAGCTTTGACTAAATGCTGCTTTCTATCCAAAGCACCCGTGAGACATGGATGTGACTGCAGGGGAAATAAAGGGATATTCCACATGAAGCGTTAAAATAGCATTATGAACAGAGACACACAGAGGCTTTGGAAAATAAATATATCTGCGTTCTAGAAAAGCAAATTCAGTGTATGAACTATATTCAGGGTGCTTTAGCACACACACCATGGAGAATACACAGGAGCCATAACACACCCAGCCTGTGTGCTCAATTTTCTGCCTTTTACCCCTTGGTATTTCACACCAAAGCATCCTGGACTGGGCAAAAGCAGTTATTTGGCCACTACTGTGCTGGGTCTGCTTCCAGGGGATGGACAGGCCACACAGGCTGTGTCCAAGAGGTCTCGTTTCTGAGCACCCGTGCACCCCTGAGCGGGGTTCAAGCTGTGCCTCCCCTCTTCCCTTGAGGTACACCCCTGCTTTTCAACCTTGCCCCAGTCCCAGGGCAGGCAGACGGCAGCAGCTGGGTTTAATGAAGTATGGATTTTGCAGATGGTGGGGTTGCTGGTTTCTGCCTGCCGGCCCCCAGATTTGGCCGTTTGTTGTAAGTAGGAGCGGCAGATTTTATACGTTGTGCTTGGAAAGGTCACAGCTCTCTGAAGTCTGCAAGCCATGTTGTCATCCCCTTCATCCCTCAATTCACTGAATGCCAGTTAGCTGAATGGCCTCTGGCAAAAAAAATTAAAACTAGTGGGATAAAATGGACTGTAATCTCTGATTCACAGAGTGGGTATTCTGTACAGATATTTATTCAAGATTTTTCTACTCCCATAAAATACCCAAGTCCTTACTGATTCTCTCTCCATGCAGCTTCTCCTCTCTTGTTCCCATTTTCTTACTGTTGGCACTCTGCCTGGGAGCACAGGAATAAACGATGGCAGAGCCCAGCCGAGAGACCACCTGAGACCCCACATTTCTGCATTCCTATGGCTCACCAATGATCTGAACTCTGGTCCTTCAGGACCTCCCTGAGTGCAGGACCAGCACGATGAACACTTGGGGTGGGTCTAACAAGCAAGAGAAGCTGACCTTATTTCATGATCAAAACAAGAAAGAAAGGTGTCTGGCCACTGCTTGTATTGTTAGGCCCCTGGGAGGTATTTAGTGGGTTTTTTTGTTGGTGGTTTTTTTTTTTTTTTAAATTCACAATCCCTTCATAGTGTTTTTAGACACGTCCAGAAGTTGCAGTGGAAGGTAGCTTCATTATTTATCTGAAAATTGCTTGATCTCATATGCAGGCCTTTCCTTTTCCTGCCTCACTTGAGTGGTTCAGCTGGCAGGCATCCTCACAGCACAGGAGACACAGGATAGCTGTACTCACCTTCTTTGTGCCCCAGCCTTGCTCAGACAGGGACTAAAGAGCCTACCTTGGGTAACACCACGGGACGGAGGAACTTCTAACAATTATGTTACCTAAATTCCTCTGTGGATATAGATTTGATAAAGACATACTTAACAAAGCCTGGCTTCCAGAGTCCAGTTCAACAGCTCAATCCAGAGCTGTTCCATAGATGTTGAATAGATGCCGCCCCAAACTCCCGTCACAAAATATTACCTCTCAGCATCTTAATAAATACACTTCCTTCTTCCTTTGAACTGATCCCTTATTATATTTCAGGGGCTAGCTTGCAGAGGACAGGTTCATTTGCTAATACATGAATCATTATTGCTTTGAGGCTTTGAGCTAGCATTTTTATGAGCACGTTTTAAAATGTATTTGATTGCTGTTAGAAATCATTTCAGTTCACACTCAACAGCCAGGCCAACCTAAGCCAATATGCTCTGCCTGGCACTGTGAAAGGATGTTGTGAGAATTTAATTACTAACTGCAAGTTACTGTGCATATGGTGAATTCTAAATGTACTATTTCTTTTTTTTTTTTTGCCTCCAAGGTAAAAACACCCAGTTGTTTAACGCCAGCTTATTAAGATTTCTATCTAGCAATTCTGATAAAATTGTTTCAGATTGTACACCCTACAGAGAACAGCATGCTGCCTCTTCCTATCCATGAGCTGCTTGCAGACCATAAATGCCATCCAAGCCAAAGTGAGTCCTCTTTGCCCTTCTGTAAGCCTGGGCTACACATTAGAGATTAGAGTTACTTCATTGCCTTCATGTGAGAAAGCTTTTGGAAAGACATTTGTTTTATGTGATAAGGTACAACAAAACATCACTAGAACAGGACTTTTTAGTTCTGGCATCAAGAGTCTTACCTTGGGGAAGGGAAGGAGGGAAGGTGGAGGGGAAGGTGGAGGTGTAGACTGTAAAGAAATACTTAAAATAGTTTAAATTCACTTACTCTTTACTTCACTTTTTTCACTATTATTATGGTGCTGATGCTTGGCTCCTATAGACTTTTGTGACATGAAAGCTCTATAATATGTCACACTGACATACACTCACAGAGTAAATCAGAACCTCATATTGAATCAGATTTCATCAGCACATTAACAAGAGGAGGAGGAGGATTTTACAGAATGCTTCTTATTAATAGATACAATAGTGCCTAAAGCTCATGGAAAATTCAGCCCTCATATGATTCTACTTCTGCACTGTGCTCTCACACAGTATCCTTTCCAATGAATTGACTAAAACTCCTTGCATCCCATTCTATTTGTATACTCCCCTGAGCATTTTCCCGTGTGGAATATATATTATTAGAACCTGACTGCCAGACTCACAGAGAAGCAGGATACCAGCTCAGCCAAGCTCAGCGTGCACATGAAAAAGGGTAAGTATGATGAGAAAGCAGAAGGCAAATTTGAGGTGGCAGAAGTACCTTTCTCCAGTTGGCAAAATAATGTATATGTTTACAGCTCAGCTCCTTCCCCTTGTCTTTCCATAGAACAGACATCTCAGTGCACAGAGCATCCATTAGGTCAGACTTTTTCCACATTCAGCAGCATGGACTGCCTTAGATACACCTACTGACCTGTAAGAGTTCCATGCTTACAGGGATGGAAAAATAAATCATTAAATAGCTCTGGAAACTTCCCTCCTTTTGGTGAAGTTTTTTCTTTCCTTTGCTTAAATTCCAGTGATATTCCCCTGTCTTTGTGAAGTTTTTATCTTGAGCAATTCAGATTGGAGGGCTGGATATAAAGAGTGTGATTTGAATTTATTGTAGAACAGAGAAACTGCTGTGGATGGTGAAAAGCAGGACTGAAAATTTGGACTAATGATGCCAGAAATAGAATCATAAAAACTGATTTAGAACCAGCATCCAAAGAAGCATCTGCTGATTTCTACCTCGGGATAAAACTGAAGCTGCTCCTGAAAAACCCATTCTCCCTAGATGACACTTCTCTTTGGAGGAGGATTTGATAACGTGCTACTCAAAGGAGAACACCATTGAAGTAGAAATGCCCTGAGATTAAAATCCAGGGTAAATGTGGACTAGGTGTTCTGGAAGCCAGCAAGTTACTATTATGCTTAATGGTGAGTCTGAGGGGGCACATTCTCACCCACCACACATTGCATTCAATTTCATCTAATTTCCCCATAGCTTAACTGTATCTGCTCAGCATTAAATCCAACAACTCCACTGAAGATCATGAGCCACTTCTCCCTGCATGTGTGAATAAAGGAGGAAGCAAGTCTTGTCATCATTTCATTCAAGAAACATGATATTCACCCCTGTTTTGTTACAGACTTCCACTGGTGAACCACTTCAGCCAGGCTTTTTGTCTTAGTGGCTTTAGCCTCTGGACTCAAATTTTGGAGAGTAAGGTAGAAGGAAAGAGGAAAAAGGAAAGAGCTCTTTCTCTCGGGGCCTCTTTTTTTTTCTCCACACAGAGCCATGAGTGATGAGAGTCTGATATTCTCCTCGGTCAAGTGTTTAAAACAAGCAGGATAAATTCAGTCCTTATCCTCCCTGTACTGCAATTCCTCATCTTTGCGAGGTGGAAAATACCTTGCAAAGATATTGCAGGAACAGGTTCATTAGTGTTTGTGACACATTCAGATATATAACAATAAGTGTCAGACTGGTACTTAGAAATTTCTGCAGATACTGTGATAGGCTTCTGATAGCTTGCTTTTGTGCCTCTCTTTAAATTTTAATTCTCACTATGAAATGCTTGAAGGAACCAGAGTGTACCTTTCAAAACAGAAATTACAAGCACCAGTTTACTTTCTGTGCTTGCCACTTCAACAGTTCTTTGATTCTCAGGTGTACAAAACCAAAACAAATCCTAAAAACATGTATTTTATGTTTTTCCTTGGTCCTGTGAGTTGCCAAGTTTACTTGATACCTTCCGGTCCTTGTGAGCACAATAAGCACATCAGACCTCCAAATTTTCATGAAGTCCTCATGCCTGGCACAAATTAACTAAATAGGAACCTTGTTTTTCTAAGCAGGCAGCATTTTTCTACTTGTTTGGGATTAATCTTCTGCTGGTGTACAAAAGAACAATTCTGTGAGACATGATGAACCTGTGTACATTTATCTCAGACTATTTATTCGGCCACAATTATCAAGCCTGTTGCTTTCCCTTGTTCTCATGCAAAGAATTTAAGAAAGTGCCTCAAAAACCTTAGAATTGTAAGGTTTTAAACAGGTTTAATAGTTACACACAGTCCCCTTCTGTAAAACCCAGTGAAGCACTGGTATAAAGAAGAACAGCCTTATGTCACTCTGGCCTGATAGATAGTAAAAAGGGTCTCTGTAACTGTTTCAAGTCTTAGGAAAGAAGCTTTGACTCCAGGATCAAAACATAAAGCAGGCTCCTGAGAGATGAAAAGTGTCCTGACTTTTCCCTCACTACCCGTCATGAGTGCACTGAAGATTTAAACTTCATTTCTGTGCAGAGGAAAAGAAGGTGTTACAGTGCAGTATCCTGGGCCTCGGTATTATGATAGTTTGAGACTGAGGGAAATATATTGCTTGGACATATATTCTGAGTATTTGAAATAAAAACTCCAACAGAATCATTCCAAATGTACCTTTCCAAAGAAGAGGGAAAAACATTTTCAAAATACCTGTGTTACTTCAATGAGCCTACACTCTGCTCTCAAGAGGGACTCAAAATGACCTACACTAAAAAAACTGGATGCAAGGTTATTTAGGTTCAGATTCACAAAAATATGTAACTAAATTAAATAAAAATAATTAAAAATTTAATACTTACCTTCAGTGAGTTGGACCTCAGCTGATCTGCTTGACTTGCATTTTGCACTCTTGATGTAGATTCTCTTCTCATTAACACTCTGTCCTTTGGTCAGTGAGATGAGAGCATCCCTTATTTGTCTAGCCTGGATCTCCTCTTGTGAAAGTGGCCAACCAGGTCAGCACCTCATTTACCCACAATCATCCTGAACAGGCCAAACATCTTGCTAACTACTTTTTAATACAAAACCATCAGCCTTGTAATGAAAATTACAGTTTCTTCAATTTAAACAAATCATTTTACTGTTTAATTTCCTCCTTTTTGCTGATAGGTGGCACCACTCTCTGCACAGAATGCCAGCACTTGAAGCACATTGAGAATTTCAATAGGTTTTGGCAAATGTTTCACTGCTAACACATCATGGTTCCAACCCGTGTGTGTTTTGGAGCTCTGTCAACAGATTAGACAGATTTCACTCTAATAAACTGCAAAAGCAGAAAGATCTTTCCTGAATCCTGATTAAAATCTCTTTATTAAAGCTCCCTTATTCATGTGAAGAACCCGGGGCTTTATCGCTTGGTGAATTGCTGTATGTCAGTTCGTGCTTTCCAGATTGGTCTCTCACATTTAACTCCCACTTTTCCACCTCAAGAAAATCCCGACATGCCTTGCTTTTCCCTTATCATCCCATTTCTGTAACTCCAAGTTACAACACTAAAACACAATCTTTTTCTCAAGAACTTTTTTTTTGCCAGCTGGGCCTACTCAAGCAGTCACGTTACAGCTGCCATTCCATTAGGACGTTTTGCTTGGCTTTTCCAGAACAAATAATAGACTCTTACAAATTGTGTGCATGGTCTAATGAATATCACATCACTTTGCTCATTGCACCTTTACCCTAAGTTCTGTAAGCAACACAACTATTTCTGTTAGTTAAAAGGCTCCTTTTCCCAATGCTGATCATCTACATTAGTAACACGCCTGAAAATAAGTTATACAAATACATTAGGGAAATAAGATGATGGAAGGTGGAAAGAACAGCCTAAAAGGAGAGTCAGAGTATATGTTTAAGCAGTAAAAGTGAGCTTAGAACTTAGTCAAGAAAATTGTTGTGCTAGACTTCCGTGAAAAGGGCTGTTTTGTTTGCTGGTGCTTAGGATTATAGTTGGTTTTAGACACTGTGAAGTAATTTCTTGGATTTGTTCACAGGTTAGGAATGTTTAATAAATTCTAGCATAAAGAGGTTTTTCTGTGTTTCCTTGTTTGCTTTTACTTCAACATTACAGACAGGAAAATACCTCAGTCCTTATTTTCTTGTTTTAAATTCCAGATAATGAATCAGAATGCAAAGGCAAGTCTAACTAATACAAGTGCTCAATTACATTACAGTAACAACAGACAGCCAAAACAGAACAGCAACCAAGCAATGTGCTCAGTTACAGCCACATTTTCATGATCCACCGTTGATTCATGAAGATTTATTAATAAAAAAAAGGGGTGGCTACATCTATGATATGCATTCTGCACAGTCAAAAATCTGAGGCTTGAGAAAACTCTGCAGTACAAATGGTGTCAGGTGCAGAACTGCTGACAAAATATATATATCAACCTGATTTTGCTGGCTATTATTCACAGAACATTCACTCTAGCAAGCATATGATACCTTTAAAGGTGACATTTCACCTTTCAAGAAACATTGGCTTGCTTATAATAAGAAATTAAATACAGAGAATACCTTAGCTAGCAACAGAGCAACATTTCTACATAGAGTCCTCAGTGTGGACTTATAAATGCCTCACCCTGAAAAAGGCTGATGCTGGAGATGGAGCTAAATTTACCAAGGCTGTGTCAGGTTATTCCTTCTGAGGCTGGTTGCATTATTGCCCACCTGAAGATGACAGCCAGCCCAACTTCCCCTGGGTAAATCAGGGAATCACTTAAGGTTGCTTTTCAACATGCACAGTCATTGTTCTTGTAGAAATCAGGAAGGAGAAAGCTTGGGTTCTCAGATCTCACCCAGTTAACTAAACCGAACTAGAGGTGTGCAAGACAGTCAGGAACAGGAAAGTATGTCCCAGTCTAGTCACACAACTGCAACCCATGGGTGGCCCTATCGCCTCCTCCCAGCAGGAGAAGCAGGACACCGGAAGCGTCAGATCCTTTCTCAGATGCTCTGTGCTTTTTGATCACAAATTGCAAACTTTGTGCATACACACTCACAGAGGAGAAACAGTCTGGCTGAGATCCAAAATCAGTGTCAAACTCAGTAATGTATGTTTTACGCTGCAGAGCAGCTCAAGAACCCGATCGGTTCTCACTGTGTTATCACCCAATCCAATATATGACACGGAGCATCTGCTTGTGCTTTTACAAAGTTGTTTGCTAGTGATACAAAAAAAGCATGACACTCAATCAGTTCTGAAATATATTTTAAAAGAGGATGACAGAGGTCACACTAAGAAGGGTGTTAAAAAAAAAGTTGGCAGCAGTTATTCACAGTTTTTCCACCATAAGAGAACTACAGGGCATCCTATGGAATGAAAAGCAGAGATACTGACTCACAGCAGCAATTCTACTATTTGTTACAACAGGATGATGTGACATCCAGAGGTGTAAGTGGATTAGATACATACAGGCCCACAGTAGTTATTAAATCTAATGGCTGGGTTGGTGTGTATAGCCTCTGGCTTGGGAAGTCCCTACCTTTTGAAATTAGGAGGAGATATATGATGAAAGGATCATTCCATGATTTCCTTCCCTCCTATTTCATTCTTCTGAACATCAATAATTGGCTGTTTTCAATGATGAGGTGCTGGGCTGTGCAGACTTCTGGTAGAAGTATGACGGTATAGAAGGGAGTTCATAAACACTTTCTATTGCCTTTGGGCTGATAAAAGTGACTTTGGAAGCAGAAAAAAAAAAAAAAGTAAAGTCAATAGCAATATCATCAGTTGCAACAGACAAGTCTATAGGTGGTATAAGTTACTATAGTTCCCACAACTTCCTTGGCTGCAGCAGAGCAATGACGTTTTATATCATCTGCAAATGTGGCCTCTCTATTGATAGAGGTCAGGTCACAGGGTGTGGGATATCCTTCAGTCCCTTGTATTAACTAGGCAATTTGGGAAGTGTAAGTTGTTCTGTTTCTTTGATTGTGATCTTTAGAACAGTAACACATCCACCACAGATCAATTGTGCTCTTACACATTTGAATTGTTAAAACATAGCTCCAATGCTAAACTCCTAGAAAGAGAACACTTTCATCATCAGCTTCCTGGCTGTGGTTTGATAGTGTATTTTTCCTCGTGGTTCTACCATTCCCAGAATGGTGCTTGCAAGGTTGGAATTTTTAATGGGGATTTTTTAATGGGGATTTTAGTAAATCTATGTTTAAATGCTTCTCGTGGAGCACTTAGTAGTCCTGCGGGACAGTAAAAGAACAGAGCTTGTATTGCTGTGTGGACTGGTACCTGCCAGCATTACACAAGTATATCTTTGTAGCGGGATGGGAAGACAAGTGTCCCCTCAGGTCTGGTAGTCACAGCCCAGTCGTAGTCTGTACTGCTATCACTCTAGTTCTGGATGTGCATGCTTAGGGGCCAAGTCTCTAATGAGCGTGTGGGGATAGGTCTCCTCTGACATGCATAGAGCTCATCTGCTTTAATCTGCTGCAAAGCATGCTGTGCTCGTCTCAAAGATATGCTGTCTGCCTTTCAGAACAGATTACACACAATTTAAATTTTAAAATGCACATATACTTTGCTTTTCCAGTTTTCCTTTGTGTGACAACTTTGAATTTTAATACAAGGCATCCAAATATACAATGATAAAAATGCAGCCCATGTCAGCAGTAAAACGCATAGCGATTTATTAACTTTCCAAGTGTAAATACAAATTGATTTGATGATGTGCCACATAATGAAAAATCATTTGCAGTCACAACTTGCATTCTAGTTGCTGCATTATTTTTTAAAATTAAACTTATTACAAAGAGTTTGAAAACTGCGCAATACTTGTTGATGGCCAATAGAAAACTGTAACCCTATGAAAAGTAATAAGTGCTTCTACATGTCCTCAAACAATGCTCTTGATTCAGAAATTCTATTCTTCAAAATCGAGTTGCCATATATTGCTTCACCGGGGTATTTATAAGTAAGTATTCTTGGCCACAGAAAACCTTGTTTTTACTTAGGGCAACTCATGAACTCAATACCTTTAGTTAGATACCATCAACACTTTTGTAATGTAAGTCAATGTACTTTGTGAAACCATTTTAAAATCTATTACGATGTAATAAAGAGATCACTGTATATCTCTTTTTTTAATGCCATTGATGGCTGGGGCATTGTGAAGACACAGGTAAAGTCTTCACACAGCATAAGCATCCCAGATTTCTATAGGGACAAGGTATGTTCCACAGTAATCAGAGTAAAATAGGGAGATTGGTAATAGAGAATCTGAAGCTAATTTATTCCAATTTTTTAAAAGATGTAAATATTGATGCACTTTGTGCCAAATTCACTAGGATTTATTAACTATATAATTTCAGTATTAACTCCTTGAGTTGCCTTAGTTCACTCGGTAAGCAGCCTCCATCTCTAGCAGCATGCAATCAGTGCATTAGTATTTCAAGAATACCCTTGTTACCACACAGGAAGCTATAAATGTATGATGTGCATGAGAAACTATGGTGCCAATTAATGTATTTTCCATGCATTCAGTAATTACAGCTCTCGCCTTAAGTCCACTAATGTCACACACACACAAAATCAAATCGTTTCTGCAAAATAAGATTTAGAGGTGCACGCTACAGTGGTCTCTTCAATAGCTATTCCTGCTTAAGCAATACAAAAATGTGTTACATTTGGGATTATTTCCACAGATAACATAATATTGAGTTTACTTTGGTGGCAACCAGATCTAGAGAAATGTGATGACCTGATCATCCCTTGGTTTCTATCCAGCTTGTTAGCTAGTTCTTCTGGTTTGCAACACCACCTTTTATCTGTGGTAGGACCTCACAATCGACTTTGATCAGCATTAAGAAGGGGGCAGTAAAAATAGCAGCAATCAAAAATGGAATATCATAATTAGAAATATTTTCAAAGTGAATTCTGACAGTTATTCTTCCTCCCAAAGCCTTTCATGAAAAAAAAACCAAAGGTATTTGTGCCTTAACTGAATAATAATATGCCAAACTCCATCTGAACTCCAACATCTATTAAAGTTCTTCTTAAAACCCAACTCTTTGGGTCCCAAAACAGACCATAATGTTCTTCAGTAGGGCTGTTAATGAAGCATTTCAAATGAATACTGGATACTGAAGGAACTACATGCTGTGTAACTGATCTATAGAATAGTTTAGAACTGGTGCTATTTTGTTAAATCTTATTAGCTCTGGCTTAAGTACTTAAAACTGCAGCTGTCCTGTGTCAAATAGATTACACCCTTTGTCACATGACAAGTGAGATTTTCACCTACTAGACCGGAGTTTTTAAAAAGGAGCAGGCTGATGGAAAGAAGTATAAAGAAAGGACTTCGTGGGCCTGATCTCCAGACACAACTAGTCCTGAATTATTCATTGAAATGAGATAGATAGTTCAACACTTTCAGAACGTGTATCAAGACCTATTGTTTGTTTCCATATTTTTGTCTCAGATCACTTTTATGGAACTTTTTGGATGTGGAACAGTCCTGAAGTGTTCTCATGCACCATGGATAAGCACAATATAGCTCTTTACATAATTGTAAGGGAATACATTGGGTCCGTCAACACCTTTTTTAGCTTTTCTTACTCTTAGTTCCCTCAAGAACCAGGGAGCCAATACAGCTAGAGAACAGTTTTTGCTGAGAAACAAATGGCTTTAATCAATCCAAGACTAATTTCAGCTTGGAACATAGTTTATAGCTCTCAAAGGAGAAAGGGCTTCCCCCCCGCAGGACTCAAACTAATTTTTAGGGGTCTTGACATGCTTACATAAGTATTTTTTTTTTTACTGGTTTGCCTTTGACAGCAGTGTAATCGACTTCATGTTCTTTCTCATCTTCTAGTCTTCTGCCCTAGGACCTAGTATTTAACTCCATAATCTCCTAAATCAAAAGAGTAATTGAAGATTTTGATCTGAATTTTCTCTACAAGGCATATTACACTATATTAAATACTCTTCATAGTATCTGGACTGCTGTGCTGTGGGAAACAAGACTGAAAATTTGCAAAACATTAATCAAGACTTCAGATTATACTAAGGGGTGACATACTGACAAAAGACCCATAGACTTTGGTTAAAATGGATAATACTCAAGGCTTTTAAAATTATTATTCCTTTTATGAGAGAATATTTAAGACCCTCTCACATGCAGAGTCACCATGTTAATACCACAGCCAAAGCAGTCGTTCACACAGATAAAGACTAAAGTAAAACTAATCCAACGGATGTGTTTTTCAAATATAAGAAATTGTTTCAGTAAATCTTAAAAAAATGACAATCACAGAAAATACCAACTCTAAGAGTTACTTGAATTCTTTTATATTTTTCTGTAAATCTCAGAGCCATTTATCTACTGCAAAAAATCTGCTTTCCTTCTTACACTGAAAGTCTGGTTCTTGCAAGCCTTCTGCAGCATGTGGCCTCTGCACTCAAAGCTTGCCAGGACTGACCACTCTCACTTAGATGGTGTGGCCACTTTCAAATGCTTTGTACTAGGCATGAAAAACATGCAGTAGCAAAACTCCAAGACAACCATTTCAGGTTCATTATGGTGGTGTCATAGTGAAGGGCTGTTATGCTTGCTTGAAATCTTTGCCAGTAAAAGCCAATCTGTCTGGTCTTCTCAGCTTCAAAGCTCCCAGACCGCAAAGGCAAAACTCCTTTTAGGATAGTAAATTTAAAGCCTGGCATTCCTCCAAATATTCACCCTTCCCTTTTCATTTACCCAGGATTGGAAAGGCCTGCTGCCCCATTGCTAACAAAGGATCTAACATTGATTCAAGACACAGGGGGAAAAAAAAAGGGAGAAAAAGAAAAAAGGCATAAAAGCATGTGGCATATTTGCTTCTGTTCAGCACAGTATATTTATACCCTAATAATGAGGCATTTAGTAGTCACACTGATATATAATTACTTTCAATTTCCAGCCATCTTCATGTAAAATAGTTAGCACTTACCCATTGGAAAGACTACAAATGGTGTGGTGACCTGTGCCATTACTCCCTAAAAAGCTCACCTGGAGAACCGTCTTTCTCTTCTTCTCACCTCCCTCAGCCAAGTATTTCAAGGAGTAAAACTCCATCAGAGTAAACAAAAGAAGAATACAGCTTTCATACAATTTAAAAGGGAGAAATAATATCTGGAAAGAAGATGAAATATCACTTACAAATAGAACTCCTGTTTAAAGCATTCAACAGGATGCTCTGTAGATGCTCACGATCCTTTTAAATTGTCTCATAGGTTAACATAAGGAGGTTGAACACAGGGCAACTCTTCCCAATCTATATTTAGCCTAAAGCTTCCTACCTGTTTAAAACCTGCAGGAAGACTTGAATACTGAGCTTGTCCATGGCCTTTTACTGTATTGCTTGATTTATTAAAGATGTTACCTTTCCCTACAGGTCTTATTACACTGTTCAAGAGGTCATGTTCAACTAACCGTAAGCACAGCATTTAAAGAGATTCTATATTTAGAATCTCACCCCAACTTGTTCTTTTGCCTATATTTATGCATAACCTGATCCATGTGAGACAGATAAAGATCAGTAATTAGACACAAATGAACTCCCGGAGAATTGTCTTTGTATTACATCTTGCACACTCTGTTTCAAAAGCAAAATTTGGGGAAAATATAGTGATATGCTCTTCAGATACCAACTAAGAGTTGACAAGAACCGATGGATTTTCCATCTTTAAAGTAAATATTTTATTACATATCATGCCCTTGAAAAACTAATTTTGTTTCCATTCTATTTTGTTTAGCATGCCTTGAAATAGGAATGGTAAAAGCTCTTCAAGAAACAGATCACCAAGATTCATGGTACTGCAGAATCTGCAATTACCTATCTCCTGGCTCAGTAAAACAAAACAAAACTTTTTTTTTTTTTCTTTTTAAGTCACTATAAAATATTAAACAGTGAAGTTAACAGACACCATCTCTGTCTCTCCTTCAGTATGACTGAATCTTCTGTAATGAAAAGGTGTCTGCCACAGACCCACATCCAAAGGCTGCTGATGTTGACAGTGGTCATCAGCTTTGACAGCCTTGTCATCGCTCTGACTGCCAATACATGGATACTGCATGAACCCCTGGATACATTATTAAAGTCAGGTTCACAAAGATGCTCTTAATGGGTCAACTACAGTAAAATATTTATATTTCAGAGTAATGGTATTTATATATGCTGCCTAGTTCTTGCTCTAATTTGCCCTCTTATTACTAGGTTTTTCTTTGTTTTTCAAATACCGAAAAGACTTTGTTGGTTTGTTCATGAAATTGGTCTAGACAGTGCTCACAAAGTGTATTTGCTCACATTTGACATTTTCACAGGATGGATAACAAAATGGAAGATTCAAGTTGTTAAATTCCACAAATGGCACGTAAGCCAGTCACCTTACTTTCAGAAGTAATGGCTATCCAGCTTCCAGGCAGTTTCTGGAACAACACAACAGTGCACCTGCAGGCACAGCACTGCAGGATGGGAACCTCGTACTTATGTTCTCAGGGCTTGTGGGCCAGCTGAGGCCTCTCAAAATTAATCCATCTACTAGGCCATTTACTGCCTCGAAAGAGTTAAATACACAAGTGCTATATTGCGATGCCTTTACAGCCAAGAAATGTAAAATGTGGCAATATAATGGAGCGTGTGGCTATTTTACCTATTCAACATTTACCTGTGTCTAACTAGAAGAGGTCTCTAAAATGCTGCTTTTTAGCAGCTTGAAGGTTGAGAACCACCTGTAAACATTTGCGGGACAGTCTCTTTCTAGAAACAGAGACTCCTAAACAATCAACCTTGGAATTTATCTTATATTATATTTGCAGTGTTATTTACAGATCTTCTTGTTTAGTACAATGAACCAGACATGCTGAAAAGGTTGGATTTTTCCAGTCCCCTTTTATACGAAGTACAATAAAAAAGGCACATGATTATTCACCACAGGAGTTGTGCACCAGTCAATAACTTAAAGCTAAAAAGCTACCCATTAGAGAACTCTCTTTATGAGGCAGTATTGGGATCTCTCCTTTGAGCTCGTCACAGAAACATCTGTCTATTAATTCCTCTAGGAGAGCTTAAGGAACCCATTTTTTTTTGTTGTGTTCTGATCTTCACAAGATTTCCAAATCAATAGAAAACCCTTGTTAAGATTCCCAGGTCATCTACTGAAGCAAGAAAGAGTCAAATAGGGCAAGTATGTGTCGGCTTTTCTTTTACTTCTTTTTTTCTTCTGAACGGCCAACTCTGGAGGACTCTTGAGAGCCATGTCCTGTTCAAACTAATTTGCTTTAAGACAAATGCCTTGCAAGTTATGGCACACTGAGCAATGGACAACAGCAGGAGAGGCATCTTCTCAGCCCCAGCAGTCAATGTCGGCCATGTTTTATCCAGTTTCTAATCATCCATTTTTGCCCCGAGCACCTCTGTACAACTAATCTGAGCCCAAAATTTGCATCCTTTGACATTTCCACTTCTAGACAACGGCCAGTGTCTCTACTGATAATTGGACCATTCTGAGAAAAAAAAAAAGAACACAAGGATTAGAAGGAGGAAAAGAAAAGATGAAAAGACTAGAAGGAAAATAGTGCTAGATTAATGATTCCCTAAAAAGCAATATAAAGTGCCTAGAAAATTCTGTATACATCAAGTGACAGAAGTCCCTAGGAAGTGCTAGAAATTCCTAGGAAAAGCTAGATAATCCATGCAAAGTGCCAAAATAATTACCTGGCAATTCTAGATTTAGGAATTGCTAGAAAATTCCCCAGAAATCAGTAGAAAATCTCTAAAAAGCACTTGAGAATCCCTATGGACCCCAAGACATAGGAAATTCCAGAAACTGTAAGAATGCCTTTGAAAGTCCTAAAAATTATTTGAAAGCTCTAGGTCTCAAAATTTCTAGAAAGATGCTAGGAAAACCCTAAAAGAGTTCTAGAAACAAAAATAGACGCTTAACAAAAAATTACAAGTATATTCTTGACAATCACTGCAGAAACTGAGAATATCCCAAGATAGGATAACTAAAAAGTCCTAGAAAGCATAGCTCCAAATTCCTAGTAATAATAGAAGAAAATTCCTGGATAGCACATGACCTATGGAAAAGAGATCTGACTACTTCTAGAAAGCATAAGGGGGGATTCCTAGAACAGTCCTCTAAAGACCTCCTTGTTTTTCATTAAATATCCTCTAGAGCAGCATTCCTCTCCAGTTTATCTCTGCAAGGCTCCTTGAGCTCTTCCGTACCTGTGTGAAATCCCAGAACCTCTGTGCCGGCCTCAGCACATCTTCACACTTCTTCAGAGTCGGTGTCCTGCCCTTGCCATCATCAACGAGGCATTTGGAGTCAGGCAGGAAGGCTGTGGAGCCCAGTGGCCCCAGCTGCAGGACACCTTCTGAGCTGTAGCGGACAAGCTAGGGAAAGAAGGAAAGGGAAGACTTTAACCACAGTCCCAAAGACCCCAGCTTCTGTGGGTATCTTCAAAGGCCCCAAGTGCTGGTGAGGAGCCCTTTGTTCTGCTGCATGTTGGGGCCCTCCTGGTCCAGCACACACTGCTCAAGGACAAAGCTTGCAAAACTCATTTTACCAACATGGGTTCTCTCCTAGGACACAATATTCTGTACTTTCACACCCCTGCTCTCCACCATTCCCTACCCACTATTTCACTGCAAAAGGGCAATCAAGAAAGTGAAGTAATCAATATGTAAATCATACCCACTCAGCAGGAGTTGATTTAACAAGGACACGATGTCAATTTGCCATGCAGTTTGTTCTTAAGAGCTCCGTTAGAAGCTATTGATAGCAACAAGTCTAATTAGTTTTTGTAAACAAATGTTACTGAAAAAAAAATCTAACCATGCAACCAGTATCCAAAAATAAGAGAGGGGAAAAATATATCATGAGGGAAGTAACAGCAAATTTGCTAACATATGCTTCAGGCCTGCATAATAAAGAATCACACTCTGATGTTTCAATTTTGTGTGAGGCTTAACTGTTCTGCAGGTTAGTGATGTGGTAAATGCTACTGGCTGTAATTAGAGGCTTCAGGTGAGGGCCATTTATTATTTTAGACTTCAAGGTTTTTTTTTTAATAAAAAGTTTTAGCAGCTACAACCATTCGTGTTAATTTTTACAGCAGTGTAATTATTTTTTTAACCTTTCTTCTACTTGAAGTGACGATTTCATTTGTGTTGTCATTCATAGTAAAATGGCCCTCAGGAAAACAAACTACGTATGTAGAAAATGAGGTTAAAAAAGTGGTCTCTTGCAATCTCAGTGTGCCAGACTATATTTTGTTACATTAATATTAAGTGAAAATATTTAAAGGCATAGAGAGTGTCTGTAGATGGGTCTTGTTGACCAGGACTAATTGCCACAATACAGATTTGTGGTGGGAGAGAACAGTTTTGCTCTGTTTATACCAAAACTCTGTTCAGTACGCAGAGTGTGGCCACTGGTTTGCCTTCTCACACTGCTATGTTTTGGGTCAGAGGGCAAGGCGACCGTGCTCCTTCTCCAGGTCTCTGGGATGCCACTACCTTCTGCACGGCATTTATGGGAAGGGACACAGCCAAAGCAGAGCATGCAGATGCCTGGGAGAGCAGGCAGCAGACATGAACCCACATCTCAAGGCACTGGATAAAGAAAAAAACAAAAAAACCTTTTCTTAGGAGCGTACTGGGGACTTTGAAAAGTTTCTTGCAACCCAAGAAGCCACTAAAGAACTGCTGGATGACAGCAGGCCTGAAGAAAACGATCTTGGTGAAGGAAGATTGATTTCAAACCCTTTAGTCTGCCTGTTCCAGATTTGATTTTTCTCTACTACAATTTGTTTCGAACTGTATTCTAATAAAGCCTCAAAGCCTTAAGGGTGGTTTTAGGATGCTCCTTTAGAAGGAAAAGGTGCTCTGTCAGCTCACTATTGCATTGTGCTGAGATAACTATGATAGCAATAGAGTCCTCACTTATAAGTTGCAAAAATTAATAAGTAACCCCCTTAATTACTGCTACTTTCCAGACAGCTGAAGGAGAGCCTATTGAGGAAGATTTCAAAGCACATTAAAGCAAAAATGTACAATGTTAATTTGGCAGCAAGCCAATACATCAAATCAGACATCTACTTCTCACTACTTCTGTGTTTAAATCCAGAGTCATTACACCAGCATAATATTTTGCCCGTCTTACCCTAGAAGCAGCCAAGTACAGCAACCAGGTGCCAAAAAACTGCAAATTGGAGTCAGTGACATGACCTGTGTGTTGTAAGGCTGGATGCTGTAGGGTGAAGATCTGTGCCACTGAAGAAATGCAATTATCACTCAGGAAATTCACTGCCTGTCTGGTCTTATTGCTGTTATATGGCTGAAATTACTTAACAAGAAAGGGAAGGAAGGTCAGAGGTGCCTGCCATTTATTGGATGCTACTGACCAGTGCATGAGATATCATTAAGAGTCAATCAAAAACCCACAAATTAGAATCTAGCTTTCTACAGCCATCCTTATTAACATCAGGAGAATCATGCTGTGTGTAATCATACCTTGCTGGTGGTAAAAGAGCATGGTCTACTCACTCGCAGACCAGATGCCGTTTGACAAAGTATGTGCTCACTTTCCCACCTGCCACTTCTGTTGAGAGCAACCATGTGAAGTGGGGAGTTAGAACAGAGCCTACATCAGAGAAAGCAGAGGGGTAACCACATGCAGATGCTCCTTGGTATGAACAATGTTGTTGTTGAGGCAAAGTCTATATACACTAAATTGAGGCACTTTCTTTTGTTTTGCCTTTTGCTGCAACAGCAGGAGATATATGTAAAAGAAGCTCAAGCAAGCAAAGGGATTCAAAATATGAACGGACTGCCAGCTCCAACTTCCTTTTCTTCCTTATAAACACGGAGAAAATTTTTTTTTATTTGCTAAAAACAAAACCTGTCTGTGTATTTCACACTTCGCATATCTAATGGATACTCAGCAGAATCTGAATGAACTGCAGGCATTTCTGAAACTTCCACTGACCGGGAAACATCATCTTGCAGACTTTATTATACCTCTCCAGGTCCCAAAATACCACCCAGCAACCTGGTTGGCTTTGCCTTAGCTAGATAAGCAGAACACCTGTTTATAATGAGCTACCTGCTCTGTAATATAGGATCAGTTTTCTCTGTGGTTTAAGATGAGCAGCATTTTCTCTGCTGATTTTAAAATGGTCTCAAATATTCTTTGTCTCTAGAATCTCAATAGCCAGAATTACATGTGCTCTGCATCACAGTAGCCACATACTTGGGAAACAGTTCATCACACAGAAGCTTGTTAAATCAGGAACTACAATTTCTGCTTAGGTCTTAGAAGTGGAAGATGCACTAATTCTATTAAACTATCTCCAATATTGAAAGTGGCAGTTGTGTGATAGCTCAACAGAGTTGGAGATGGCTCAGTGCAGGAAACTGGAACCTATATAATGATGAGACAAACGCATTATCATGGGCTTAATTTTCCTAAATCTGTACTTTCTGCCAAGAGTTCCAACAGTCATAAAAACTTAGGCTCATCCTAAAATAAATTCAAATTCTTAAAAAACCACCCACAAAGAATTATCTCAGTTCAGACCACAGTGTGTAGGAAAGCTTTAGTGCCTGCAAAAACAGATCAGAAATCAAGGTTCAAGAAACTACTATAAAATTAATAACATCTCCCTCCAAAGACATCATATAATAGCTTTCTAGAGACACAGTAAACTATGGAAATAAAATAAGCATTAAGTTGCTTATTACAGTAGACTAGAAAGCAGGAATTGGGATACAGAATCAATAAAATAGTGAAAATTGCACCTGCTGTTGTCAAATTTGATCTCAAATGCCACCACCACAACAAAAAAGAAATAACCTCTGAATTTGCATTAGAACCGTGATCATGATACATCACACCAAATCCATTCTCAGCATCAGCCAGCCAAAATCAAATGACAAAGTCCCCTTTATTAAGGAATATTAAATCCTATTCATTAAAAAGAAGTCTGTGCATGTCTCGATGGGCTGCAAGCCTTGGGTATCCACATACTCCCACTGCAAGTTGCAGAACAGAAACAGAGTTTTACACCTTACGTGAAGATGGACCTTTGCTCAGTTTGAATTTTATCTGAGAAGAGCTGAAGGATCCACATAAACAACACTGAAGCTAAGTGCTCTAGTAAATACTCCAAGATCTAATCCTGATACTATCTGCTGTACCTATGAAAACATGTTTTCCCTCCAACATTCAGAAATCTCAGCAGAATAGAAGAGACATCAAAGGTTGTTTATCAGAGCCACTGTATCTGATTCAGAAATCATAAGCAGTGCTGCCTATGGAAGGTGATCCTCTAAGAGCATCAGTAAATGCCAGCTTTTAATTGAAGGATTTGACTTCAGGAAATCCATTCTTGCTAATTTCCGGTCAAGTGAAAAAAAAAAAAAAAAACAACACAAAAAAAGAACAGGTAATTGTTTGCAGGAAACAGTTACATGGGTGAGTCTGGTAGCTTTCCACACTAAATGTAACTCCTGTCTCTTGCAGGAAGACACCATTCAGAGGTGTGCAATATGCAAGAGAAATAGAAGGGTAAGAACCTCTTGCTCTCCAAGCAAAAGGAAATCTTTAATGGTCTTTCAGCCCTGCAGGGTAAGGTAAGCTGTAAGCCGACACAGAAGTTGAGTTATACAGGAATCCAAAATACCTCCAATCTCCAGAATATTTGTTACCACAAGACAAACAGATCACAAGAAAACCGGTTACCAAACTTCCAGGTTTGTTATAGAATCTCACCCACTGCTTCCTGCAAGTTGAGAAACAACCTTTTCATCCGCCCTGCCCTAAGCAATCAGACCTGCTACCCAGCGTGCAACTCGGAAAACCACAGCTCTACCAAGCAAAATGTTAAATATCTGCCCTGAAGCAACAGTTCAAGTAAAGCCTTTCATCTCCTCTTATTCCATCTGTTTGTGTAGCTGCGAGCTCCAGGAATCCAAACGTCAAGATCTCCCTTCTTTCTGCTTGATCTTGGTGCCGAGGGAGTTCTCACTTTCATAGCTGCAGTGCCTCCTCTTTCTCTCCGTGTGAAAAGGGAAGAGAGGAGGGCGGGGAAGGAGGCTGTTCACCAGGGCTCTTCTGTCCCACAACGCCATTTTATTAACTTATCTTCTTTCACGTACCATATGATCAGCTCCACATCAGAGCATTCAAGACGGACTCTGAGACAGCAAATATTTCCAGTGAGGCTGTATAAGTGCTCCCAGATAGTTCAAAGCCTGTGTGTCCTATAACCACCCTAAGAAGCCTGCAGAATAGGGCATGCCACATCTGGGGGGTTCTGTCATCTGTTTCTCTCCCCCTTTTTTTTTTTTCTGTTTTACAAAAAAAAGGGTATAATGCAGTGCTGTAGAACCAATGGGTTCAATACATTGTCCAATATAGGTGACTGTACAAGACAAGCCACATGCCAGCCAGTTCAAGACTCCCAATATATTGCTTTGTTTCTGAATTTTCTCTTTTCTCTATCCCTGGACCGTTTCCTATTGCTCTCTCAGCAGTATTTGCAAACCTTTTTTCCTGAAAGGGATTAGATTCAAACTGCAGATCTAATGAACACATATAGAAATGACAATACTTTTCTGCAAAGTGAGTTTTGAAATCAGCTTAAACTAATGCAAAACCTTGCCTGGATATTCCTAACTGTGAGCATACACTGACTTAGCTCGAGGCAAATTCATTAAGCTAAACTGATGTAAACTCAGGCTAAATGCATTCCAGAGCACCCATAAAAGATCTTGCACCTGTTTGAATAAAGAAATTTAAAAGCTGATGTCAATGAAAAGATCTGACTCATCATGGTAAAAACTGATCTTGAGAACACACGTAGGGAAAGGCATTTTTTTCACAGCACAGTAATGCTGGAATAGTTTTATTTTTCACTGGTAATGCAGGAAGACACCATTCAGAGGTGTGCAATATGCAAGAGAAATAGAAGGGGAAGAAAAAAAGGATAACATTTTTTCCCAGTAATCTTATTCCTACCTCTGCTTTCCTTAAACACTTGACAGACTTCTGTTGGTTTCAGTGGAATCATGTGTATACCAAAATCACTGGTAATTTGCTTGTCAGAATTGAAGAGTATGAAAAGCAAACAAGTCTGTAGCTGAATAGCGAGAGGCTTTCACACCAGTAGGACACATCAAGCACCAGTGATAACCTAACTGGTGAAAATGAGTTCCATGTTTATATTCATTTATATTCAGTAGGCGTGTAAAACTAACCCCAATCTCAACTCAGTAGGGGTATTTTATGCCCCATGCTTGAGATGAAAAATGTCAGAAACTGAAAGCTAAACAACACAACTATGCTCACACAGGCTGATTAGAAGAAGGGCTGTAAAAAATGTTTATTTAATATATTACAACGCTTGCTGTCAACACCTTTCATGCTATGTGCTTGAATATCCTTGATTAGGGTTTGTGCAGCTGTGGTTCTCATACTGAATTAATTTTGTAAATTGTGGTGAGATGACAGAAGTTTTCCAGCTGTGTAATCATTAATTAACTTGGCTGCATTTGAGTGGCTCCAACCCATGCTTGCCTGTAAAATACGCAACTTAGATAAACCATCACCTCTTCCTTCTGCTTGGTGTTTCGTACAGAATGAAAACTTTTTTCCTTTTTCCCTTTTTTTTAAAAAAAAAAAAAAAAAAAGGAAATGGAAAGTGCTGCAGGATGATTTGGTAGATTAACATTTTGCCTTTCCTATACTTCTATAATTCTCATACACTAAATGCTTTAAGGGTTTGGGAAGACTGACTTTCTCTTTTTATGCATTTATACAGTGCTAGTAACAAAAGGTTAAAATCCTTGTAGCTATAATGTAAAGTCTAAAAACAGGTTTTCAGGCTTTTCCAGAAAATTCACATAAGGTACTAAAGACCTGTAGCAAAAGCGAGTCAGAAGAGATTTAACTGGTCACTGCCCAACTTCAACTTCTTGGGCAGTAAATAGTTTGTGCATTGCTTTTTGCACCTGAGAAGAACTGCCCAGTGTCTAGTCTAGGTCCCACAATTCAAAAGGCATCATCTATTAGGCAACGTATTTACATCTTACTAAAAGGAAAAGGACCTGTTCCTTAATGGAAACAATTGGTCAGAGCTGGATGCTGAGACATGAGATACTTTATGCCCCTAAATTTACCAGAGCTAGTCAGGAAAAGCTGAGCATATCTTACTTTCAAATAAATTCACGGTAACTTATGCCATCATATTTTTTCTTCTTTTGGAAGACAAAGCTTATTCAATGAAACAGGAGTCATGGAGGCAAACGAGGTTAAGGACTTAAATTGCAAAATAAATTACAGTCAGAACCATTTATTTCATTATTTTTCTCAATGCTAGCATGATGATAGGAAATTAGATGTTGCAAAGGGACTTTCTAGAGGGAGTTAAATTTGCAACTTTCTGGTCAGAATTAGAATGGAGTGAGACTGAACACTCTCTGAGTGCCTTGACATCTCTAACTAGAGTCTTCTTGAAAAGCTCATTTACATCTAATTAAGAAACACTATTTTGTTACTTCACTCAAAGGCTGTTCCTTTCACCTCTACTACGAAAGTGTCAGTCAAATGTTCCATAATGATCCTGCCAAAGGTGGACATTTTGCCAGCAGGAATTACCATCCATCTCACTTTGCTCTAAAGGTATTACTCTTCACCAGCTTGCTATTAAGCACAACAGGCAATATTCGTATTTTGTGACTGTTGTTATAGCTCCATGCTGATGTACAAGCCAGGACTCCAAATCCATATATGTATGGCTGAACTTCAGATAATTCTTAAGTCTGTGATAAGACTGGAGTTTATTTACAAGTGAGAATGTTCATTTATGTACTTTCGATTCAGATGGTACTTCAAAAGAAACTAGAATTACACTTCAGAAGCAGTTCAAGTCCTGGATTCAAATAATATCCAATTTGTATTTAAAAAACAAGTAACATCACTATGAGCATGAAAAGAAGAAATGTCATTTTAAAATCTTCAGGCATCTGTAAGAAAATAATAATATGCAGAGGGACTGACAAAAAAGAAATCTTTTATTTTAGAAAAGTATTAACTTAAAAGATATTCTTAATTCCCTTTGAAGTTGATGCTAAATACGTGCTTAACTTTTTGCCTACTTGGGGAATTGCATCAGCAGCTTGCTAAATCATTTCTGCATAGGAACCAACTGGAGCAAGGAACAGTTAATTTAAAGAGATACTATTCCTAGAATAAGTCAAGTCATAATGAGAAGAGCTGCTCACTCACACAAACTGTCTAAATTCATTAATCTTGGATGAATCTTTGTTATTAAAACTAATTATCATGATTCCTCTGTTTTCCTAACTGGCATCTTCAAAGTATAGATTCACATGCTGAACAACCTTGGAAAGTGTGTACAAAAAGATGAGAGTAAAGCCAGGTATTTTCCTTTGCAGCTCAGGAACTCATCACTCAACTCATCACTCTCTACAACTACCTGAAAGGACATTCTAGAGAGGTTGGTGCTGGTCTCTTCTCACAGGTAATTAGTGATAGAGCAAGAGGAAATGGCTTCAAGCTGCAACAGGGTAGGTTTAGACTGGACATTAGGAAAAAACTTTTTACTGAAAGAGTAGTCAGATACTAGAATAGGCTGCCCAGGGATGTGGTTGAGTCACCATCCCTGGATGTGTTTAAGGGTCATTTAGACGTGGTGTTGGGGAATATGGTTTAGGGGAGAACTTGTAGAGTAGGGTTGATGGTTGGACTCAATCCCAGGGGTCTTTTCCAACCTGAATGATGCTCTGATTCAACTCAAATGCACCAAATGACTTTTTGTTTCCTCTGAAAATTCTTTAAGTTAAAGGTTTCTCATTAATGATGGGATTTGAATCATTTACCTGAGAGGACATTCCATGGCATGGATAAAGGATTGCTTTGTCATCCTCTTCAGCTCCCTGATCTAAGCAGTAGCCACTAGCTTTGCTGTTACGCACCTATAACCAGATCAGAAAGAAAAAAGCTGTATTAGAAATCAGTCTGGTATGATGCAAGTCCAGTCTAGCTAAATCTTAGCTGCACTACAGCTATTGAAGCAACTAGTACATAAAACTGTTCTCTGAGAAACATATGCTTATTCTCCAGATATGACAGTAGATGCCAATAGTGAATTTGCTCCAGGAAAAGACATTATTTGGACAACCTGCTGTCTTTAGAGACCTTGGGTCAGAGTTGTATTTTCAGCAATTACTCAAGCATCAAAACCCCATAAAATTCTAAGAAAACTCAGGTCAAATTTTGCTACAATTTACCCTTGCGTAAATATAAATTTTGACCCTATATGTTGAGAATGTGTCTTCACCAAACAGCATAGGGACTACCTAGGATTGGTGTTGGATGTGGCATCCTTTTGTTTGCTCCTGTTGCTTATATAAAAACAAACAGAGTATGTGAAAAAATGTAATTTGAATTGAGAATATAGTATATGTTTATGTACAGAAGTGACATAAAGTGTATCATTGTGAAAGGATACAGCAATAATAAGCAGTGTTGGGAAGACTTTCAGTACATTTAAAGTGGGTTCCGAGATCCAATGAAGTAAAAAAATTCATGTGCCTCCACAGAGAAGAAGAATTTACAAGTCAATAAGACAGGGCTAGAGCTCTTGTGAAATTTCAGGCCTTTCTTTCTCTTCAGGCTAGAAGTATTACATGCATATTTTGAACATTGAAAAATTTTACAGGTATCTTAAACAATAAGTTATTTAGATGGACATTTGGAAACAGACAACAGGTTGGTTTTGGTTTAAACTGTGAAGTATTTGTCTGGCCACCCCTGTAATATAGAAATAGCTGCTGCATGAGGTGTTGGAAAAATCAGTAAATAATCCTTCATATTATACTGTATGAGCATAACTGGGAATCTGATTGGATAAGGGGGCTCAGCATCATTTTATGACTCAGGTACTATAAAGGCTAAAGAAGATGAAGATGGCTTTATAACACAGCTTTAAAAATGTGAATTAAGTCACTAGGAAATAGATTTTTACTACTGTTTCAATCTGTTTCATATCTATTCAATATATTTATTTTCCTTCAACTTCACTAACATCCAGACATCTTTTCTTTCAGGAAAATAACTAGAAGAGAAAGTCTTTAATAACAAGCTTGATGCCATTCAGGATGAAGTCTCTAGTGTTCTCATTATGGGCATGTACAACCAAAAGGGAATGGTGCCAGTTTATACCCGCTAATAGCTTGTGGGGCTCCATTTGATTATAAATTTTAATGAATTTAATACTTGCATCACTAAACTTACTGTTTGACTCAAGAACATTCTATGAGACCACTCAACAGAAACAAACTTTTTAGAGCCCAGCTTGCTAACCGCCTGGTATAATTGACACAACATTGGCAGTTCTGCCAATGCTCTTCACAGTTAACAGCCTTCTCAGAACTGACAGTTACTAATAGCTCCTGTTGAATTTACTAAATGTCTTTCCTCAGTTACTGCCAGGGATAGTTATATTAGGATGCAAAGTGATATTAGGCAATAAAACTTGCACTTTGTATCAATATCTGAAATGCCCGACTTATTTTTGTATGAAGTCAATTGAATGGAGCAGAAAGGAAGAAGGTACATTTACCCGTCTGGTGTGAAAATATATTGCCTTTGGATTTAATTGTAGTTCAAGTAGACAATTAAAACAGAATCTTAAGGACATTATGCAGCAGAAGAGCTCCCAGAACTTCGCCCCAGTTGACAGTCATAAATCATGACAGACCTTACATCACAGGCACACAATATAGATTTAAAGAGTTACAGAAGGGATGTCTGACTTTGTAAAAATTGAGGTCAAGCATATACGGGAGTTTCGACTGATTCACAAAAGACAGCTTATTTGCACTGAATTGTCTACACATTTCTAACATGTTTGGATTTTTGACATTAGCATTTCATTAGGGTTAAGTAACTCTAATAGTAATTAACGTGTTCCAGGGCCTTACTCAATTCCGTACACAAGTGAAAATGGAAATACAAAATCTGAGCACAAAGCAGCAAATTTGTTTTTCCTCATCATGAGATGAAGACTTGCCAAATGGTAGTCTCACCTCATAATCTGAACAAGGATATTTTGCTTTTTATCCTAAACAAGAAGGATTGCAAAAGTTTATTAATAAAGTGAATGTAATCCTTCAATTCATTTGGCAAAACCCAAAAAAGGTGTGGTTCTTTACCTAAAAAAGATTCTGCAGACTCAACTGTTCTCATTAACTGTAATTATTTCAGCTCTCTTGACTGCTGATGATTTCTTGATGACATCTGTGGCATCCTATTTGGGAAAACAATTACCTCAAGTTTATGTTCTCAGAGCTGCTCTATTTTAAAATGAAAGCCAAGGAGGTTGCATATTGTCCTTAGTGAGAATGATTTTATCTCATCTACTCCAATGAGAGGGACAGTGTTTCTCAAAGTCACACTTGTTAGTGTTGATTAAAAGTAGGGGAGTGCATTTAATTTGCTGCTACTGTGCTGACTTGAAATTGCTCTGTACATCCTGGTACCCACCACTAAGATGAAATGACTGGTTGAATACAGCCATGATGTATTTTCAAAGACATACAGTACCTCTCCGTAAGTGACTGTATTATTATAAACCCTCATCTCAGGATAGACATTCTCCAAGTACCACTTGAAACTCCTGCACTGCAGTCGCTGTCGTAGAGCTATTCTTTCAGAAACATCTCCAAAGTCAACTCCAGGGTTCTACAAAGCAGAAAAAGAATAAGAAAATCTCACTGCATTCACTTCACCGTTGTTTTCTTTACTGAAACCAAACTGGAATTCATTTTGTATACCAAGCTGTATTTCCCTCTGTTCTTTCTCTTTTGTAAGTAGCAGCTCATCAGACAGCTGTTGTTGAGAGCAGACAATAAATATTAATGAAAGTCAGTGGAAAAAGAAGGATAATGAACAAGCAAAAAACAAACATAAATCAAAATAATAAGAATACGATAAGAATGTTGTTACTTACAGCAATTCTAAATGTTTGCAATCAAACCTGAGCTCCTTTGCTTTCAGATTTGTTAGGAATTTAGGCAGTAATTCTGATCTAAGAAATGGCAGCTTGATCATGGTTTACTCTAGTAACAGCCTTGGGTATTCACTAATGTAAATGAGATCAGAACAGACCTGTTAAAGCTTCAAAGCAAAGCTGCTCAAAAAGTCATTAAGCTCCATTAAACATTTGCATAGACCAGCATCGAGTTTTTACTGGAACTGGAGCTCATTTGCAGATTTGAGCCATAAAATGCAGTTAAACTCAAAACCTTCTTCATAATTCTACTTCAGAATTTAATTCATGTTTGAATACAAATCCCATGAAAAACACAGGCTGGAAGAGCCAAATCAGTATGATCAAACCCAGTCATTTGAAAAATGCCAGGTTCTGAGTTGTGTCTGTTAATTTAAACCACTATAAATCATCACAGTTCAACATTACGACAGTAAGAGTTACCTCATCTAAAAATCTTTTTCTGACACCGTATGAATCAAATGGACTGAAACAGGGGAGTTTTGCAAGGATCTGCCTTAAATGCCTTGTACATTTCCTCCAGAAAGATTTCTGAATGTTTTACAAATTATGTCTAATGCAGAGTTACGAAACAGCAGCAAATCTTAGCTCAGGGTTTATTAGAATCCCCAACAGATGCCTCATTTTCAGGAGAGAATACAAGTGTAATACTGAACAGGTTCTTCTATTTGCCACATAAAGAGTTTGCTGTGCTCGCTGCTGCTTTCTGATGCATACTTTGTCATGAGCTCTCTATGCAGCATCCATTCAAACGAATGTTAATTTACGTACTACTTCAGGCTACATGGAAAGAAAGCAATTCTCAGAGGCACACGGTACAATAAATCATTCAATATAAGATTCCTTTATCACTAAAATTGTTGGGGAATAGATCATAAGCAGGGGCATATCATATATTTGGTTTAAACTAAAATAAAGCTATGCTGACCTACTCTTGAAGGTTATAGGAATATGATTTTGTAGATGCGCTAATCAAGACACATTACGCGCAGATCTCAATAACTTGGGAGTGAGTTGTGAAAAAGATGGTGAGAGTTATGAAAGGGTTAATTTGGGTGGGTTTTGGTATGGGAGAAAACACATATTTTACTTGCCTTCTTTTCTGCCCTGCTTGCAGTCCCTTTTCTACAGAACACAAGAGCAGCCAGCTGAGCAGCTATGAAAATGTTGCACTTGCTCCACATTAGCTGCAGTCATCATGTGCGGGATACAGTGTGATGGCACAAGAACAAGGTGTCCATAGAATTTAGGATGTGGACATGTTCTTTTTAACCAAGCAATAAGGTTTCTACTTCTCCTGCAGAAGGTTTTTCTCGTGGCTTGTAACAATACAGTACTTCATCGTCATCTAGATGGAGTACTACAGTGGAATAACTCTGTAAACACTAACACCAGCTTGCTTTTCCTGAGAGCTAACGGGGTTATTTTTATGATGTACATTTTACAAGTCAATTTATTTTATGGAAAGAAAATTTTAATGTTTAGTACTTCTGCTGACTTTATGTCTCTTAATGTAGATGTGTCTGTTTTCTTAAAGCACTGCTGTACAGCTCAGTGCAGAAAACTACATCACTAAGTAATCTCAGAGAGATTAAAGGAAATCATGTTTTGGTACACATGCTTATTTAAATATCTTGTCTTTTCTCAGAAGTCATTTGCAGACGGCATCAAGCGAACAAATTTACCAAGGTTACTTTTTCATCTCCTGTTTGAAACTGGCCATTTTATCAAATGGATGCAGACAGGGCCAAAATGCTCCTGAAAACTTCGCTGGACAGTGCTTGTCTTCCTCCTACCACCACGGTAAACTTGTGTGGTAAAGAAGTTATGGCCTTGTCTTAAGGCAAAATAATTCTCTGCAATTACCTCTCATGCCAAAAGACGTCACCAAAACACATCTTCATAGAGACTTTTCACAGTGTACAATGCTGAAGAGCAATAAGTGAAATATGACATGTGCAAAGAACTGACATACTCAGATATCACATGGAGAAGAATGAAACATTGCTCCTTTAGTGACCTGTATTTTCAAAACTACAACAGGAATGCACAGAAATGGGTTCTGATATATTGCCTAGGTACCAAAGTATAAGTAGATATTTAGGACACAGAATAAATCCAATGAAGTCTTTGGCAAGACTCCCATGACTTTGATGGACTCTAGGTCATAACTGAATATTCACAAAGACACTGCTGGGTTGGCATATTTTCCTGTTCTGATAAGAACAGTCCTGTTTCCATTTACTTCAATCAGCTCTGGACAAAACCCTCATGTAAGGGTTAACTACATCATCATTACCTATGGATTGGAGTGTGCTTCCCCTCAGCTGCTCTCCCTGTGCCCCTTCACATGAATAATTTGGATGCAAATACCACTAAAGAATACAGCAGCAGTCAGCTTCCACCTGACTGGGATATAACATACATCTCTCCATGAATTATGCTCAGTAGAGATGTAGCATGTGATATACTTACAGAATAAAGTGATAAATTGAACCTCCAGTTTATCTAATATTTATATTACATGGACTTCTGGAGGGCCCTACATGCCATCTACACTTTGTATGCAGAGCAAGAAACAGAATGTGTCGACATTGCAACTCTCAGCCTGTAGACAAGAAAGCTAGTTAATGTGGGATTCCTTTATTGCATACTTTGTTTTTTATGCTGGTGAGGTCTACTGAGTCTCATAACGAATGATGATATTTATTTATGGACATTTCTGTAGTCCTCACCACTGTAGCATATGAACACCTCAAAGTTTAATGGCATCCCAAATTAACGACTTCTTCCAAGGAAGCTCATAAACCTGAAACATCATGCTCAAGTTAAATTATAAATCTGTGTCACTACTCCTAAGCATACAACAAAACTTACACCAAGGAAGCAAGTTTGTATGGCAGAACTCTCTGTATTAAGCACGCACCAGCATGTAAGTGCTCTTCCCCCTGAGCTTACCCACTTTGTACAACCACAGTAATATCCTTCACCTTAAAGAGCTAACAAGGAACATCCATCCATGACTCTGCCTCTGCTGAGGAGAGAGCGTGACCCATACTTACTGCCATGGGGATGTTCCACGCCATGTAAACATGTGACTTGAAGTCATCCATCCAGACCTCAGCGGCCCGCAGGGCGTTGCGCTTTGCATAGTAATCAATGTCGTTGTTGTAGGGTTTCTTTGTGCGTTCAATATGTGCCACACGAGAACAGGGTAACACCTCCATGCTTCCTCCACACTGCCAGACCTGGGAGAGTTGAGAAAAAATGATTACATCTTGGTTTTTTCCTTTTTAAAATGATACAACCGCTTCTTTCCAGATGCTGTGTTAGAGTCAGAGATCGGTACCATCAAAGGCTTCAGAATGATCACTTGATTTACCTGCTCTAGGGGTAAAACCCCTCTTTCTCGACTATAGATGAGGCAGAGGTGAATGCCGCTGGCTGTGTTAGCAACCTAAATTTAGATGTCATAAATACCCAAGTCCTTTCCCATAATGTCACTGTTCTTGGAACCATCAAGCAGAAGACAAATTACAAGGTAGTAACATCTACCATAGGGACTAATTTAACCTAGTGCTTGCTACTGAAACTTTCAACATGTTTGGCACGTATATGTGGGGTTACTGCATCAGCTCTCCAAATCAACTAACAAACTTTTAATAGTTTAAATGTAACTGCCAGAAAAGCTGATACACGTTTAGCTTATATAAGCATCTCAGATGAACTATTCCACACCAGAGCCTTTTATGTGGGGATTTGAGCATTACCTTTGGTGAACAGGTACACACACACACACACAGAATACATATCCACATACACAATATCAACAGAAAAGAAAGCATGGAAAGACACTTATTTTCTCATTATGGAAACTGATATTATTTTTTCAGTCTAACCCCTGCAGGCTTCACTGGTTTTCAGCACAGCAACCCCTCCTTCAAAAGCACGCTTTGCCCTACCTTTAGCAATAAGAAACAAGCACTGTTTTACCTGGTCAGCATAGGATGTCCCACGGAAATTTTATTCATGAATAAAAACATGAGTCAGCACAGGATGTCTTGGGGGATCTGGCCATTAATCAGAATGTGCATTTATTTAGCAACAGGGGTTACTTCCACACTTGGCAGTGGGTGTGAGCACAGCAAAGGCATTTCTCCCCCAGTGCTCCTACAACCTCTCATTACCTATGAGGCAATGAGGAAAGGAAAAACATCTGGTGTAACTATTCTGCATACCTTTACCTGCAGCCCAGACACACAGAAGCAATAAATGACCACTTATCTCTATCTCTGAGCTGATGAAGATGGATAAAAGGGGCTGAGTGGAGACTGGATCTCCCAGCCTTCCCACCACCACTCTTACTAAGCAGCTTTTCCTGTTGATTATTTGCTGGCTGAACTCCATGGTGGGAAACAAAGAGGACTTGTCTCTTTGAATCAGTGAGGTCTGGAGTGATGCAGGGTGAGTGAAACTTATGTATTTCAGTTCCCTCAGGTCTGCCCCTAGTACTATAGTCTAGCTGAAATAAATAAACAAATAAAATATAAACAATAAACCATTGCTTTCCAAGGTTGCCTTTTACTGAGCATAAGAGCTAGTTTCCAGACAAGATGTACTCTAGAATAATACTGGGGCAGTTTTCCACCTAACCTGCCTTCTCAGGGACAAAGATAAATTGCTTGGGAAGTGGCAGATAAAAATCTCTTCCAGTTGGACTTTTTTTTTTTTTAATACTTTGTTAGGTAGTATTTATTTGCTGCTTTCCAAACAGTTCTGTAGTAAATCACTGGCCACTGGAATTTACATTTGATAAATGAAATACGCTGAAAACACACTGCTCATAAATTTGGACTGACATATGCTGAGGATTTCCAGTGCAAAGGCGAAGCAATAAAAAAAAAAAAAGGAATGAATTGATTTTTCATGATCAGAAGGGGAAACGAGCAGTATACTTTAGTATACTGCTATTTGCCCAACCCATCCTAGAAGTCAGCTACTTAATGCACAGCACATTTTTCTTTCTCTTGATATGGCTAATGACCTTGTAATTTTTATTCATATATTTTGGTAGCAAGGGCAAATACATTATCTGCATGACAGATTTATTTCCTTCAAATGCCAGTGCTCATGCAAACCTGAAAAGGAAAAGGTACTAAACTGTAACATTAAAGGAAACAGTTTAGCTCATCTGTAAATTCAACAGAGTTATTTATCAGTGATAAATTCTCCCCAGATGAAATCCACAGGGAGCTCAGACATCTGGCTTTGAAAAAAAAAAAAAAAACAAAAAAGGCAGCAGCAGCCTCAGGCCAAATAATGCTCACCCTGTCAGCCAGGATATTCTGTGCTCAGCAGCCAGTGTGAGTTTGGACTGTGCTGTGACCGCCCCATCTAGATTACTTTACATCTGCATTCAGTCACTCCTTTCCCCTACCCCTCAGCCCCATTTTGCTCATTAAAGAGACAAAGTCTGCTGATGATGGGGAAGGAAGGAAAGAAAAGCCAGCAAATATTCAAGGAAATTTTGCTTCCTATTAAGATTCTAATTTACCCCAGATGACTTGTGTTTTTCCTAGGAATACTTAACTTTTAACACCAATGGGTTACGTTTCCCAGGATAAAGATGGGGTTTCCAATCCCAGAGAAAGAGAGCTGGGTGTACAGAACACAGGGCAAGGAGGCAGTTAGATAGTCCTTTATCACCAGGTGTACATCATCACATCACCATTTCTCCATAATCCTAGATAAATGCCACAGATGCTCAACGATGGGTCATTTCTTTTCAGAACAGACAAGGTCTCCTGTTTCACTTCATAAGGATTAATTGCTGTTCAATGGAGCACGAACATGACTGTGAATCCCCACACCCTTTCAGTACGCTGCTAAGTACAGAGTGAAGCTCTTGTCCTCTCCCTTTCCAGCCCCATGGTTACTTAAACTCAAATAAAATGGAAGACATTCAGTGGTACAGCCAAATCTGTGCACTCAAAACCAGACACGATCCCAGTAGTTAAGAGCAGGCATGTGAAATAAGACTCAAGACTCGTGTCTGAATTGAGAGGATGGGGAGGTTTAGCAGCATCTTCTCCCCACTGGACATAGAATTGAAAGACACATGGGATTCACAAAACCATTGCCTGTCTGTCTCTAACTACAAGAAATCTCTAAAATACAATGAAGGATGAAAGAATGAGGAAACTTTTACTGCTTGAAACAGATAAGAGAGAGGTGCGTCAGTGGCTGCCCCTGAAAATGGTTGATTCTCTTCCTCTTTTCATCCTCAAAATGGTATTTAATGACCCATTTTAACAGTAGTAAGCAGTCAATTTCTTTCCACATCTAACTATGAAAGTATGCCAGAAAAATAATTACATGCATCTATATAGCATTTATCAAGTAGAGTTCTTAAAGTGCACTACTGTGGGAAGAAAACTATTTCCACCTGTGAGCATAAAATGATGCCCAAGTCCCTCCAAACTGATATGTTTCAGGCAACCAGAGAAAACCAACTTCCATATCTATGCTTCATCTTCTGGGATAACAACACATTTCCAAACCAAATTACTCCTCTCATACTGTGTTGGCAACATACAACGTGTGTTTCAAGGTTCATTTACTGAGAATGTGGAAGAGGAACAGTCTCTCTAAGCTGCTCCCTAGAAGGCTGCACATCACTGAAAAGCACACTCAGCCTTCTCCCCATGGAGAGGCAAATCCTCATCAGCTTTGGTTATGGCACAGTGTGTATTCATGAAACCTATATTATGAGGCAACAGCCCAGGTTCCACTGAAGGTATGTTGGATATAGGCTCCAAAGGTGCCCTGGACTGGTCACCGGAGCAGCTCCAGCTGATAAGCAGCAGAGAAGCAAAGTGAGTTCTGCTTTGTGTGCTCCTCAACTCAGCTCAGCTGCTACAGCCCAGGGACTTGGCTTTGCCTCCGTGAGCGTCACACTGTGCAACATTTGAAGACACGATCAAGTAATTCCAAGAGACACTCAATTTATTTGCTAATTGTAGTTAATTTCTAATTTCAGTATTGCTCTTTAGGCTGCTATAAACAAAATTGATAGCAATATAAATGTTACCATAGCCGGGTTACCTTAGCATTTTTACTGCTAATTATCTCAATCAACTTTTCTATAAACAGACATATTAAGTATTAAGAAGAACAAGTACCCACATCAGGGGTAAATTACAAACTGAATAATAATGTTAGTGGTTTGCGCTGCAATGACTTACTGGCACTAACAATTAGCTATTCCTGTATTCCTGAGAGATGGCTGTCCGGCAGAAAAGGGTTTGCCATTTATTACACAGTAGTCAATTGGACATCATATTCTATGCATCAAAGAGAAACTGAGATGAGACAGTGTCTTGTCTGCCATGACCTTAGCTGTGCATCACCAAAGTCCTCTGAATGCAGGCTGGGTACATGACTTGGAAAGGCTAATAAATTGCTATGCTTCTTGCCAAACAAGGAAATTTTTGGAGGAAATACATTTTCCCACAATACTTGTTGCTGAAAGTCCAAACTACCATTTTAAAAAGGATTTTAAGAAAAATATTGGTTTCCTGAAAAAGATCCAGAAAAGGCCTTAAAACAGATGTCTTTCTGGGAGATGAAATTAGGAAGCACAGTTTAAAAAAGAAAAAAAAAATAACACTTCTGACCAAAATCCAGCTATTTGGGGAATGAGGAAGGGAGGTAAAGCAAAGTGAAATGTAAAATCCCATCAAACCAATTGGCCCTTTTGGTGAAAAAAAACAGTTTATCTAGGAAAAAAAAGTATATAGGTATAAGTCAAACAACAAGCCTGGTCACTGTTGAAGCAGGATGTAGAGCTGGCTGGACTGCTAGGCTAAGCAATTCGTAAGTCATGGCAATATATATATAGAGAACATTGCTGACACAGTCTCCAGCTCTGCAGGTGAGACCTATTTCCAATCGCATCATGCCCTGCTGAGTGAATGTCAGAACTCAAAAACATCATGGGATTTAATATTCCAGTGAGCCACCTGCAATAGGGCAGCTGCAGCTCCCAAGGTGCTCACACAGATTACCGGGAGGGCTCTTCCCTCTCCAGGGACTTGGTGCTTTGAAAAGGATCCTACGTTACCTTCAGCCATTCTGGTTTTTGAAAATATGTTTACTGACTAATGAGTGAAATGATTCACGCCAGAAATGGCAATGAAATTGCACTATTTTGTTACTGTATGAAATTATTTTGTACATTAATCTGACTATACAGGGTTAATTCGGTAAAAATAATCCCAGTAAAAGAAAACTCTGTAGGTAAAAATAAAAATGGCATTGGTAGGAAGGCATAGCTGAGGAGCCTTAGACTGGAAAGAAAGATCATGATCCTTAAGAACTTTGCAACCTTTTGTGAATTTTGCAGTTTAAACACCTCAGTGCTCAGTGAGAGAGAAAAGTAAAAGTTTCAGACTCTCTGTTGCAACTATTTTTTCCATCAAATATACCTTCGATCCAAGCAGCTAGAGAGGTGAGGTGTCCAAGAATGTGTAATAGTAGAAAGGAGACTTCAGTGTGGGGGAGGTTTGCTTCCAAATAATTGCCCTTTGCTAACAACTTCACAGCCTGTTAATGGACACACCGGTTCTGACCATTGGTCTAAACGTGGCAAGTTTAGAGGTTCCAAAGCAACTCCAACACAGAGTGAACCAGGCATTTGCAACACATTGGTCTCCACCTCTTTTAAAAGTGGCTGAGTAAATATTAGCTCCCTTTTCCAAAAGACAGCTGGGATTAGTCCTGCTCTTTAATAATACAGAAAATCAAGCAATTAATGAAATTTGCAATAATCTGAGTCTTTGAGCCTGTTTCTCATAGGCAGCCAGCTCTCCAGAGGTGATGCCAGAAGGGACTATTACAGTACAACTTGCAATTTTGTCATAGCAGCTTTGTGCTTTATCTATTTCCAAGAACTTGCAGACATTTCAGTGGTCCTTTGCTGAAAGGAATAATAACTGCCTCCAACTTCCAGCAGTAAGAAAGTGAAAAAAATCAGCTTGAAAACATGCATGTGGCAGCAGGGTCCCCACATTTCTAATATGCCCAGCAGAGCACGTTACCTGGCATATCTGCAACGGCTTCTGTCAGCAGCAGCACTTCACAGGTGGGTGTTCAGCACATCCTGAAACAAAACCCTTATGCTAGAACTGGACTCTGATGTTTTATAAAAACCTTTCTGAACTCCACCAGAGCAGAACTTCATAGAAGGAGCCTTTCAGATTTCAGACTTTCTTTTCTGTGTGAAGGCAACAGAAGAGATGGAGGAGTTTTTAAAGCAGCTCAGATCTCCCTGTTTTTTGATATCCCAGCGTGGGAATTCTTAAGAGCCAGGGATCTCAGGTTTTCTTCAATCTTGAAAGCAAACCTTACCAAAGATGGATGTCTTCTAGACTACCCACACACACCTACAGCAGGACTGGAAAATATTTTCCTATCATGAAAGAATTTCCACATATTTCAGAAATTTTGCTGACCTAAATTGTCAAGAATAACATCAATCTTACATGCTTCCCCTAGTTGAAACTCAGGCTCTTTGTCATCTTCATCTTTCTCCCCCCAAAAAACCTACCCTGTTTTTCTTAAATGGAACCACTGATGATTTTCAGAACATCTGCTTGGTGATAAAAGCTTTTTTAATATAAGCATATTTCAATCTGAAAGGTCAGTTTAAAGTGAAAACCCAACCTTCTGTTGTAAAAACAGCACAGAACAGTCTTTTGACAACATTTTAAAAAGGTACTTGTTCTCCTTTAGAAATTTCACCAAAGCACAGCCTTTTCCACAGATGTATTTTTGTTTTAATTTATCAGCTAGAAAAGCCTCAAAAACCTGTCCATCAAACTTTAAGGAGGCCAGTGGGCTCACAGCCCTTCTCAGAGTGCATGTGGCCTGGAGACAAAGATGCCTTAAATCACTGTGACAGACTGTCCAAGTGATGGGATGTGACAGGGTGACTAAATTGTGGTTCCTCAAGGTGGAAAAAGTCTAAGTACTTTCTGGCAGAAGTTGCAATACCTGAAGGCAGTAAGAGACACAACCAAGGAGGTGAATTCACAACAACAGGCACCACTGGGCTCTTCACGTCTCCTTTAACACTGTTGTGTAAGATAACATTTGTGTACAGCAAAGTTACAGGAAAATTCCTACTCTGATGAAGTCAAACAGAAAGATACTTAACATTAAAAGCGTGCATAGGAAGGTGATGCTGTAGTTTCAGCCTCTCTTCCAGTCAGCCATGGACCAACAAGGTCTAAATCAGAAGGGATTCTTCAAAGTACATTTGAAACAAGACAGTAAGAACCTTTCCCATCTGAAACAGAGGCTCTCTAGTTATCCTCTAGTCCTTAATAAACGTGGCAACTCTTCCAGTGACCACTTGAGAAACAAAAAATTAGCATGAACATGGAACACTTACAATTCTTGCATTCTAATACTGACTAAAAAATGACTTTTCAAAGTAATTTATAGCCTGACATTTTCTTTTTTTCTGGTGGGCTTTTATGGATATTCTTTCTTCCATGAATTCTCAGTGCTGACTAGAGAGTTGTCAGATGTACTAGTTAAATGCTCTCTCTGTTTTCTGTTTCACATAGGAAGCTGCTAGACACTAGGGAGCTGTCATAATCAAACACGTCATATGCAAACATGAATCACGTGGTCTTATTTTGTTCATCAGCTACATATTTATCATCATCTTTAAAGGCAGCCATAATTATGGTTTTAAAACAGTCCCAACTCTCATCTCTCAAAATAGCTTGTGCTATTTCATGGCGCACTTATAGAGCAAAAAAATATTTCCATGCTGGGAAAAAACAGCTTACAAAAGAGGACTTTTAGCTGCCCAAAAAAGAACTGAATAAAGGAATAAATCACATCTCGGCATCCACAGATCATATGTTTTGTCAAAGATTTCAGGATAAACTTCTGACCAATGCTTGTAGATTACAGGAACCAAAAGGGTCCTCATTTGACTGATCATGACATTGTCTCGATTACAGTCCTTGCCTTTTTGGTTTCAACTCCTGCCAACTGCAGTTTATAGATAATCTGCTAATAGCAGATATATAGGGAGTATGACAAAATCTCACACTTATAAGCTAATTCTGTCACTAGGATACTCTTATTAACATAGGCATGTAAATACCTAGCCCTCGCTGCTCTTGCTACCCTGTAAGGCTGGGAACATGCAGCAGTCTTCATAGACTATTGATTTTGGAGGGTTGAATTTCACTTGGGGCTCTCCTCATGTTTGTTTTTTCGTGTCTCATCCAGCATGAAGGTAATTTGAAAGCAGAAGCATAGCTATGGAGGATAGAGCTGACGAGGTCATATGAGACTTCAGTAGATGCTTGGCTCTAGTATTATCTCTTTGTGGCTATTATTATTAATATTTCAGTTGCCCCAATGATGAATACTTGGAAGCTAGCTGCTTTTCCCAAAATTATTACAATGGAGTTCATCCATCTTGCAGAGTCACCTGACACAAGGTTTCACGGCACGTTCCAAATGGCGCCTCCCCTTTGTAGGAAAGCGAAACAATTATTACACAGATACTTGATTAGCCTTTAAAATTTGTTAGAATTTATTGGAGTTTGACCTCTTAGTTTAGTTCCCCTGGGGTGTTCTAATATTTACAGATGAATTGCTTTCAGAGAACAAAGGCAGTGACACCATAACGTCCTTGCAACGAGACACTCAACTAACACGTGTTTTTTAAATTTCTCTGGTGGCTTTTCAGTAGCAAATTTAGAGGTTGTCCTTCACATACTTCTTAAAGGTTACACAGAACCCCAAGCCAGCTAAGATCTCAGATGTGACAATAGTGAGGAGATAAAACCCTTCTGTTAACCCTCTTACAGAAGAAAATAGATAAGCATGAAGAAATTAAAACATGTTCTAGAGAAACTCACACTCAGCAGCTGCTATCTTGCTGTGAAGATGAACTTTGTGTGTAAAGAACTACGTCTGATAAATTAATAGACTATCTACTACGGGAGGGAGAAGATAGGATTTAAAATGATATTAAAAGCAGCCCATATACTTTAACTACTAATCTGATCTCCACAAACCCATATTTTGCACAATTTTTACAAAGCATACCGCACCTTTGCAAAAAACATGTCTAGGAAAGAAGCTGATGATTTTGCGTGTGAACTATAATTCCCTTCTGCAAGGAAAATTCCAGACTCCCTGAAATGTCTTGGTGATAAGGGAAGGAAAGGGAAACAAACCAAAACAAAACAACGAACCTACCAAAAAAAACTTTCAGAGAAACCAGAGAAGATTGCTACCACATAGGCTGGCTGCACTACGCAACACTGCACAGACCGTGCTTCATAGATGGATTCCAAATATGCATTAACTGGGATGGCAGAGACTAAAACATCACTCCAAACCAAAGTGTCTCAGGAATTCTTGTTTGCCACTAGGAAATTTCAACTATAACTGCAGTGATACTGGTCAAAGACTGGCTGGTCTGCTAAGACTGTTTCCTGGGAAGCTGGTGGCGAGGCTTCAAAGCCAAGCAGAGCACAGCAGTAGTTAAGCACCAGGCTGAAATGATGGCAAAATGCAGCAGGTCTGTACTCAAGTGTTAAGAGAGGTTCACAAACACGAGACTTCCATCACCGGGTTCTGGAGCCTGCTCCTCATTCTCAATCCTGAGCTCCAAGGATTCACATGGCTGCAAATTAGAGCCTGCTTGTAGTGATGATGACATCTACCCTTGCAGGCACAAGTTCCTCAGATCTGCCTGCTCTGTGTAGCTGCCTGAGAGAGGCACCAGGAGAATTATCCAGAGACTCCACTGATCCTGACTGATCCACTGCAGCAATTAGCATGTACCATGCAGAGGCCAGTGGCTCTCCCACTCTCTACTGAATGCATGATGTCAGCATGTCCCTCAGGTGGAAAAAGATGTGGGGGACGACCTGCCAGTCCCAGAAAGCACTTAAGCAGCAGAATTTTGGGAGATGGCAGCTTAACAGGTAATAAAAAAAGCACCCAACCTCACAGGCATGGTGGATAGCAAATGTTCTGTATTGCTGAGCTTAGGTGCAGATAAGCACTGTTTATCTACCATCAACCTCATTGACATCATTGCTTGGGGCTGGTGTTAGGGTCTGACAGAAGAGGAAGCATTGAGGTATGAGAGAAGGGAGAAAAATCTATCTAAGGGCAAGCTTCTAACTTTCAAAGACTTGTTTTTCTTTGCAAATGAATTAATGTTGGCACCTCAAAACACTCCAGGAGATGTTAACAGCTTCTATCACATAAATGACAGGCAGAGAAAAGAGATTGCTTTGAGGCATACCCTTTAACTTCATAGACTAGAAATAATAACTCTACTTTCTCTGAATTCTCCTCAAGTCTCAAAGAGGCTGCAGATCTTCTTCTGGTCTAATAGCACATATGTTGGTTTTTGCAAGCCCAGATCATCTTTCCTTGTATAAAGTAAATACAATTTGGAATCTTTAATTTAGCTTGGTGATTGTCCTGTGCAGATGCTTTTCATAATATATTCTTTAAGAACAGATTTGATGAGAAAAATTTTCTGCCTTCTTACAAATTTACTCAACTTTTTCCCAAATCAGTAAAGCTACTGCCAGTCACTTCTGCTGATCTGTCAGCACAGACACTGTTTGTACTGTAACAATTACCATTCAACAAATTGGCCTTGGAAAAACACTATCCATGAGGGATACATGAAACGGCATTAAAGACCAGCCTGTCATTCTTGTTCCTCACTTCTGGTTCATGTGATTTCTTTAGGTTGTTACTTCTCATTTATCCCAATAGACCATAGAGAAAATCTCCCTCTGAATTCAAGTCTCAGCAAGGGATAAAGGCATACATACATGAAGCTTACACCAGAAAATCTGCAGCTGAGCTCCTGCAACATTTAAGTTCTTAGGAAAATACTTGCTTTGCCAGATTCTGAGCTTTACTAACCTGCACGGAACTACCAAATAACGCTGAC
>JAVSBS010021325.1:172520-197119 GCA_033124195.1 Coracias cyanogaster
TACTAACCTGCACGGAACTGCCAAATAACGCTGACTAGGCAATTCAGAAGCTTCTCTTGAAACACAGGAACCAGTATACTGGCTGCCATAGACCAGTGCTCACTTGGACACTACTTAAAAGATGCTCAAGGCTAAATCAGCTGAGCGTAGCAGCATTCCAAACCAGGCTGAGGCACACTGTCAGACTGCAGGAGAAGATTAGCAAGAATACTGAAGGTCAGAGTAGGGATGCCTTGTTTGACGTGTAGGTGTTCAATGACACTTCCATAAAAGCCTCTTGGAGCATACAGAACTAACTCACAGAGAACAGAATTGGGACACTTTCTAAAAAACATCACTTATAAAATAACCGCATTGACCACACTTGTCATTGCTGTCTCAATTTCCACTAATATATGACAAGACCAGTATATTCCTCAATCATTCAGCTACTCGATCACTGCCTGAACAGACTGAGAGGATTCAATCTATTAACCACATCAATACTTGTAGTATGGCTTTCTAAACCTCTGACTTCCTACTGGAAGGTCTCACCTGAAAATAGTAACTGGCACTTAGTCGTTACATGCCTTTGGCCCATTAGTAGCTTCATTCCATTGAGGTTCACAGAGCTCTGTATTAACAAAAATCCGTCCTTCAGGTAACGTGGCAGGGCACTGTGCTTTTGATCTGAGGCCAATTCCACCCTTGCCCTGGACAGGGCTGTCTCCCATGGACACTGTTCATAAAGCCACAGCTCCTTCAGAAATCAATTTTTCTTCAAGAAACTCATCTCCTCAGTGGGAAAAACTGGTGAGTACAGAGAACCAGATTTGGTCAAATCCCACCACATGAACTACTTTAAGCACACCTCAGAGTGAGAGCTAAGGACTGTCATATTGAAATGGAGTTTGTCTGCACCTAGTTTAGGTTCAGGTTTGTGATTTGGATCTGTGGTCAGCTCAGGCTGACCTGGTCTTTGAGCTTTTGAGGGGAAGAGTTACTTTGTTTCAAACCCCTTCCCGTTTTAACTTGGTATCTCAGGTGAACAGGGATTATTTCCACTGACTAAATTAAAGCAAAAATCAGGCCTCCAACCCAGAAGCAAAATTCAAAGCCTTTGCCTAAGCCAGGTGCTAGAATTAAAACACCTACAGTTGAAACCTCTTCGATTGGTCTATTTGTAACACCAAATTTCAAATTTAAGCTTTTTGAACTTAGAAAGAAAACAAGAGAAAAAATTATACAGCAAGTTTGGAGTCATATACACCAGTATACCCGGCAGCTGAATTACAGAATCACAGAATGGCTGAAGTTGGAAGGGACTTCTGGAGGGCATCTGGTCCAACTCCCCCAGCTCAAGCAGGGCCACTTAGAGCCAATGTTCCAGGACCACGTCCCAGCAGCTTTTGAGTATCTCCAACAACGTAGACTCCACAACCTCTCTAGACAACTTCTCAGCATTGTCTGATTTCAATTAACTTTGTTCAAAATGGCAAATGAAGTGGTTTTCAATCTATTTAGGGTGCCTATCCTAGTATGTCTGGGAGATAAACTACTTCAAACTTTGCAGAAAGACCAGACAGCAAGTGCATAACTGAAAGGCACCTTTTCTAACAGGCAGGCAAGCACATTAACCTAAAACTCAGCAGAACATCCAATAGCATCTCCCTCCAATTGTTACCTAAGCTAAGGCAGGACGAAAGCGAAAGGCAAAAGTTAGTTGACTTTTTTTCCCCAACATAAACTCTAAGCTTTTTTGTGTAATGCCAACAGTTCACACTTTCTGTCTTTTGCTAAAGAAATAATACTTACTGTGTGTTCAACCTTCAGTAAGAAGGCTGAAAAATGATAAAATGCTTCCTGGCATTTTAGCTGAGACCACAGGGAGGAAGAATAAAGAGTGGAATTTATTGATGCTTCCATTAGAATAAAGTCATCCTTGAATAAGAAAATATTGAAACAGACTGTCTAATGAAGTGATCACAAAGGGTCTTTTTCAAAAGACCCTAAGTGGAGTCATCCTCATCTGTTTTCTTTTTCCAAAACAGCCCTTTAAATGATCTTTGCATATTGTCTGCACTAAATCCTGCAGGGTTGCTACTTCATTTTAAAGAAAAAAAGCTTTTAGGCTGCAAGGGATTCAGTCAGTGAGAGCTATTATGCTTATTGTGACTCTGCTGCAGAGCCAAGGGATTTACTATATGCTCATTAGATCCTGCTTTGTTCCAAAACAATCTTTTACAATGCAAATTTTAGCATGCTGATCTACTTAGAATAACTCTTTCAAAAAAAGGCTATTAAAGTAAAAGCTTCTTCTAATGCAGAAACACTACAAAATCAGATTAATTACTAATATTTTAGACCATGAAGACATCTGGTGTCTCAGCTTAAATTCAGCTTTAGACATGGTTACAAGAAGTCAAAAGGACTCAGTGTTATGGGTACAAAGCAGTAGCATGGATGGGCACAGAGGTCAGAGGCCACATTATAAAGCCATCATAGATGAGGCACATTCATCAGTTGGCTTCTTGGTGGCTCGTGAACAAAAAAACCACCTTGATTTGTTCAAGTGCTGGCACCTGAATCATCTAAGCAGTGGAGAAGCCTCACCAGCAGAGATGTTCATTCACCAGGACTGCTAAGGAAGGTACATGAGATGAGAGGTGTGAGTTCTCCACAGCCTCACATAACCATCTCTGCGGCAGCGCCAACAAAGAAAGGAAAGAAAGCAAGGCAAATGTGCCTTGAAAGAGTGGCAGCAGTGAGCAGAAACAACTCACTGAGTTCTGGTGCTGGATGCTCAGCACTCAGGGAGCTGTGACAGTTTCCATCTCTTGGGAATGCTCTCTAAATTCACGCTTGGCAGCTGTGACCTGCAGAGGTATTGATGTTGCAGGGTGCACTCTTGTTTTTCAAAGCATTAATTCTATCTCGTTCCCCCTCTATGACCTTCCCAAGGGAGCGGTTGTACGAGCACAGAACGATGAATATTATCATCCAGGAGATATACCTGATAGCTCATTCTTAATAGTTCTATAAATCTCACTAAGTCTTAGTGCTTTAAGTGTACAGCAGAGATAATACTGCTGTAAGGAACAGTGCGAACCCATCTCTCATAAGTACAGAAGCCAGCCAGTCTGGTGACACTATATTAAAGCATGCTCCCTCATACTCTGATTAGCAGAGTACCTCCTCAAGCTGGAGGCAGAATTTATACTGAAATTTATACTGATCTCTAGGAGGATAATTAATAAAATATCAGAGGTGAGCAATAAAAAGAAAAAATAGTGCGCTAGCAGAAGTACTAACAAATCATTAAAGTAATTCCAGACATCCTTTCCCACACACCCATTCTAATTCAGATCAGCAAACTGAACATCCAATTTATATTAAAAAACAACCTCAAATCATCACCTGCTTATACTGGACAAGTTCATCTAGTGGGAATAAGCAGCTGCTCACTAAACCAACATGTGATTATTGAATGGTGTCCTGTTTTACACAGCAAGTGGCAAATTCTTGGTAAAGGTAAGATGCGGATGTGTGCGAGCGTGGCTTTCACTGGGAATGTTTATTTACTTCAGATGACAAACTCATGATTAAGATTGTCCTCCTGGTGAGAACATAACCAGTGCTATAGGAAGGAGTCACTCATGAACAACCGGAATAAGCTACCTGAATCACGTCTCTGAAGCTTGAAAAACACACCTTTGACTACGCTGCCCTTTTGCCCAGGTGCAGCTACCCTTGGCAGTGACCTGAGTTGCAGGAAGAACATGAAAAAAATGCAAAGTAACTCCGTTGAGTCTGTTACAACATGGCTTGGCTTCACCTTTTTCACTAAAGGACAGTACCTATCTGGAACAATTTTTTGATACCTTAGAGGAAAAGCACAAAGGCAGAGAACAGGAACTTTTAACAGAAGAAAGTGCTATTATGTCCTAGTCCTTGACTCTGCTTAAATGCTTTATTGCTACTATTAATGGACAGATAATAACATTAATCACAGGCTGTGAAGTGACTGACAAACTAAGCTATTTTATATGAATAGAGAGCTTAGTATGTCACCTAAACAGCTGGTAAAGGGATGCTGCGATTTGGATGAAAATAAAAAAAGAAAAAGGCTGTTTGTGATTTTGATGGATAACTCCCTAAAGAATCTCTAAATCCTAGGACTGCAAAGTAGACTGTCACATTTGTATATTTGTTGCCTCTCCAGGGAAATTCGAAGCGAGGTGTATCACCAGACACAGCCTTGTACTGCCTCTTTTCGTGTCATTTCTTCAGGACTAGTTATTCTCATTTACAACGGTTTAGACTAAGGCTTGCTTTAGTCAACAAATTCTTTTGTTTGATGGATTTTTTTAATCATTATTTTTATTTTTATTCTGTTGTATAATGAAACCAATAGAAATGTATTGATGGTGGCACATAAAAGAGTTTGCTAGGCATGTTTTTGTTCTTTAAAGTAGATAGGACACATTCCATCTAGCATAAGAATGTGAAAACACACATACACATTTGGCAGTATTTATCCCAAGAGCTAAAAGTGTCCTCACAGTCAAACAGGGTAAATATTAGCTTCAGCTTATTGGGAAGATAGTGTCCTGTATTATTAAAGTGCTGAGCAAATAAGGGATGTTCTTTGTTTGCAAGAGATTTCTAGAAGTTAAATATATATAGATACAGATATGGTTTCAAATTGAACCAAAAATGTGCTTGGCATTTCAAGGTGTTTGACAACTCAAAATATGGAAAGAAAGTTCATTTCAGATCAAGCGAAATATTTTGTTTCAACAACATCTGAACGTACTCTTTTTTTGAGAATGTAATTTAATGATTTGTCCTTTCTCACCAAATGAATTCAGATATAAAATATTTTTTGTCAAATCTGTATTCTTTTTTCCAAAAATTATTTGGAAAATCACTGTTCCATTATAGATCAAAAGATCATTAGTTGATTACAAAGAAAATATTGACATTTACCTTTTGCCTTTTTATGGCTTAATCAAGTCATTAATCATCATTCTCCACTCCTAGGCTGGGAACCTACACACCAAATTTCTGCTGTGAGCACAAAAAAAAAACCCAAAACTGAACAACCTCCAGTTATAGAGACAATCTTGAAAACAAACTATGTAGAAGAAAGCTCCTTGCTCTGAGCCAAGTCCATGTTCTCCACCTTGGACTTAACCACTTCACGCTAAGCCAAAGGGAAAGGTAATCCACAGCTAATATAGTTTCACCTAAATTCATCTCTTGTTCTGCTCCCCTGTGCCAAACAGCCTCATGCTGAACCACATGGTGACATCTGTCACACTGGGTCTCAGCAGCAGCTCTGTCCCTGCCTTTGGAGACAACTGTAGGACAGAGCTCACTAGAGGTTAGAAATGTTTTGGTATCATCCTTTCATGCTCTTATCCAAGGACTTTCATGCTGACACCGGAGAGTGATTTGCAGACACCCACTGTGAGCAGGGAGAACAGTATCCCAATTTTATAAATGAGGAAATGAAAATGGATGTTTTTCATGCGACCTCTTGATTACTCCATCCTTACAAAAATCCATTGCCTCCATGAGTTTCTTAGTATGGAAAGGATTAGAACTAGGATATGTTAGATGAGGATTTCAGAGAATACTTCAACAATATGCTTATACAGCGTGCTCATCTCCGCCCTCAACCATCCTGCCCTTATTTACCCTTTCCTGGCCCAGCACAGAACTCAGCCCCTCTGCATTTCACATACCACCAGATATTGAAAGGGTTTTCAGCACAAATATACACTACAAACATGACACTGCTTGGCTTGTGTCTGACAGAGCAAGCCAGAGACTGTTTATATAAAGCACAGTCATGAAATATAGGTATCAGCATAAAACTGACCTCAAAAGGATGTCAGATGTGACCAGAAAAGTATTGCATTAGAAAAAAAGACAGAGTTTACCTAATGACCTATGGCATTTTATATCCCCAGACAGTCACTGTAGTTTTACTCCAAAATATGCATTTCAACTACAGCTTGGCTAGAATAAACAAACACAACTCCTTTTTTACTCCAGTAATTTTTTATTTCTAGACAATGGTAGTAGTCATTAAATACTACTTTGCTTCATTAAAGTCTGAATTTCCAGGAACTGAAAGGAACAGTGCCACAGGATTAAGTAATTCTTTCAACACATGGCTAATATGTTTTGTCCCTGCTGGGTCGCAAGTGCTCTTCACTTACCGAGCTCCAGGTTTTATCTAACAATTTATTTGTGGAGCCTTTGTTGTAAACATTCTGGGCTGCCAAAGAAATAATCAAGAGTCTTTCCTACTTTCCTTTTTCAACCTAAATACTTTTCTCTGTTAAAAAAAACCCACCCTTTTCTGATAAAATGGGATGGATGATAAGAAAACAATTACAGGGGCTGCACTGCTTTGCCTATCATCTGTAAGAAAATTTGAAAAAAAAACATAGCTCTATATCATTTTTATGAAGGCACTTTTCTGGACTTTCAGTTCATTTAATTTTGCCCTGGAGCATCTTTGCTGTGAGTAACATGGAATACAATCCACTCGTCTGTCCCGCTGCCTCTAAATAATCTCTTTCCATCTTCTCTCAGAGCCAGGCTGTCACAAGCAGGGTAATACCTCTACAGAGATGAAATAAGACAAAAGCAATAACCACAGTCAAGGCCCTCAGGGATTTCTCCACTAGCTCTAACTACAGTGTCCACTGTATCAAAATCCTGCCTTGTTGCCCTGTGTCAATGTTTACATGCTCTGCTGCTTCTCCCACTCACATTTTCAGAGGAATTCCAGCCTTATTATCTGCTTTGTCAGGTGATGGCAACAACTATTTCCTTTCCCCATTTCTCCTGTCACAGCCACCTTCTGCCAACCAGCTCTGGTCACAGCCTCCTCTCTACAACTGAACTATGCTGAGCAATTCCATTATTATATGGAGGATGCTGTGTTTAAAAAAAAAATGATTGATGTACCCTGTGGTACTGCAGGAGAAAAGGCTTTGTGCCTGATTTTGTCCCATCACTGAGACTAAACGGCAAGTTATGAGGTTAGTTTTGGCTGGGCCAAGTAAAGACCTTACCCCAGAGGTGTTTGTGTCAGTCCTGGTTCATTCCCTCTGCCCTCCATATTCCCCCAGCCCCAGAGGATTACCACTGCTTGAGCTGGTCATGCAAATGCCCTGTAATCTGGGGAAATTATAATTTTAAATGATATAGTCTAGTTTAAATACTTAATAATAGGAGCTGCAAGCCTGTATCACGTTGAAAGATATGCAGTTGAGGTTTAAGGGAATGGCAATCCCTTTCAGGAGGAAGACAAAGAAGAGGCAATATATTTTTACCTAGCTTTGCTGGAAACAAAATGCCTGACTGTAACAGGTCCATGCCAACATAAATTAAAGGGTGAATTTCAGTTTTTCAAATGAGGAGTACTGTGACTGTTAATGTGACAGCAGTTATGGAAGCTTCAGTCACATCCAGATGCTAACATGCCCACCAGAAGCCTTTTAGAGATCCTCTGAAAGATGGACGTGGACAGAAAAAAAAAAAAAAATTCCTGCCATCTGCCATAGAACAAAAATTGAATATAGAGAAATAAAGTGTCATATTCAAATTCACATCTGAACCTACGGCAGAGACACGAATGAACTCAGGTTTTGCAATTTTTGGGCTAGTGTCTTAGCTGAAAGATATCCTAAAGCAGCCAGCTATGGTCAGTCTATGGGCTCTGTACAGAACAGGCAGAGAGTTTTTACTCATTAGCAGATCTCTGCAGGATTTCTGGCCAGAAAACATCAGTTCCACTCAGTATTTCAAAATTTGTGTTTAATCCAGGCTTTCTCACCTTTATTATTTGAAGATAAATCCTCCTTGGTGCTCTGACAGGAATCAGGAGCTGAGAAACACTGGCAGCCCCAGGTGAACTGGGATGTGTGAGCAAGGACAATGCTCCAGCCTCTCCCTGAGCTGCCCCAGGAGCTACACACAGGTGGGCTGCTGAGGAATGTGGTCTCGTGAGAGACCAGGGAAATTCAGAGATGCCAAATCAAATAAATGGTCTGTGTGGAATAAGATGAATGTCATGAATCATCACCTTCCCATCAAGAAATACCCTTTTAATTTTTTTCCCCTAGTGTAGTTTAACTGGGATCCTCCTTCCTGATTAGAGTCCATGATTACTGATGGTGCCCAGAAAACAGGATAATAAATTCACGTACTGACAGAGACATGCAAGTTATGGGAATATAAAGACACTGTTCTTAAAGATGTCTAAATACTATCTCCAATATCTGCAGCAATTCATATCAAAATGCCTTGGGGAGGGCTCAATAGCACCATCTATTCCCTTGAGAGAACATGTCATATACATTCAATGTCTACCTGCATTCATGCGCGCAGACAGGCGACACAACTGAGTGGAGCATCTAAATGTGGTAGCCAGAGATCACTAGAAAACTCTGCAGGTAAACCTGTCCCACATCTATCTGCACTTGTCAAAGTCTTCAAACTTCTGGTGGAACCAAGTTTGTGCAAATAGACCAAGAAAAAGCACTTCTCTTCCTCTAACAAATTAACTGTATTTGACTAGCATTCCTTCTAAACAGCATAAGTGTGTCTTTAAATCTCAAAAATATGCCAGACAGCCAGACTTAAGAAGCCCAATCTATTTTCTGACTGAAGTCTAAGACACAGTTTGATAACTAGCTGCCTGGGAAGAAATTTCTGGTCCTAGTTCTTTAATGTAGTAGAAAAAGACATTATGAAATCTAATAATTGGTAGCTAATGCTAGAGAAATCCTGACTTCAGAGTAATTTTTTTTTTTTTAAACAACAAAGATAATTCAACATTGAACAGCTTACTGGCTTATTGTGACAAATTCTCTACTACTTTAAAGTTTTTTGCAGTGAGGTTAGACATCATCTAAAATCTACCAAAAAACTCAAACAGAAATTGTGGGGCTATCTGTGTAAGCTGCCAGGTCAGGACCTTGGTCCTCTGTTAGCCAGTTTAATTAAAGAAGCCTGCTAGAAGCTGGGGGATTTAACCTTGCATATCCAATTTACAACGTATTGCAGAGGAAGAAAATACCATGGCTCAAAAGAAAGTCTGACAATCAGCAAACTCTACCTTTTGTATTTTTATAGATTATATAAAACTATTCTATATTAAAAATTAATCAGACAAGCCTCCTAGACTCGGCTCAATGTAGCCTAATGATTCTTTGATGCAGAATTAGAGTTTCTTCAAATAATACTTCTTTCCTTAAATTTCTCAAGCTACAATTATTATAACTACAGGGCAAGTGATACAGGTGGAGATTAGTAACTCCTTCACAAGAGAAAAAGCCATTGAATACATACTGCATCACTTTGTGGTAATACAAGACACAATAGAACAACATCTTCCTCCACTTGTAGTCACTAAGGATGTGCAGTAAAGCAGAAGTTACCGAGCAGAACAAACTTAATGCACTTGAGAGCGGTACAGTCATGGATTTATATTAATAAACTCAAGAGTAGGCAGCAAACAACAGCTACTGCTAAATAGGCACCATGGTCAGAACTGAAGCACTCTATGCGACAACACCTCAGAAGCAAATGTTCTGTAAATGTCTTCCTCAAGTAGAAAGTGGAAAATTTATTTTTAAGCTAGCCCTTGAGGACAGTTATCATATGACGCTAATTCTTTTTTTTAAAAGGAAGCAGTGCAGTTAATTGGAAGAGGCCAGGTGAAGTGAGTTGCTCCCAAATCCACTCTCTCCAAATAGCAGAGCAAAGCCACCTCCCAGCCCCTGTCGAGGTGACCACAGAGGGCTCTGGGGAACACCGTGGTGTCTCTGGAGGGCAACCCCAAGGCATTCCCCAGATACATCTGCTTCACACACTCTGTTGAGCTCTGAATGCAGCTTGTGCAGCTGCAGCACAGCCTCTGGGACACAGCAGGTTTGGGGACACAGCATCCTGGCTGATGTGTGTAGATCAGCAGTAACTGTTCACAGGCAGCTCCCTGACTGCTACAGAGGCAGACCTGCGGACCTGGCCTTGTGCCCCTGGCTGGATTAGCTCAACATTGACCTTACTTTCCATTTTTAGCCATTAGATTGCATTTTGCCTTTGTCTGCTGACATAACGAAAACATCACCACTAGAAATCTTCTCTTTCATATCCTTTGAGATGATTAGGAAAGCACTTCTTGCCTTTGCTACTGATGCAGCACAGCATTATTGAGGGTAGAAATGCAATTTGCAATTGCCTGTGGTTCCAGAACCAGCCAAGCACTTGACTGCTTCCTTAACTATACAGCTCTGTGTTATTCCATTGGCTGTGGCAGGACCACTCACACAGCTAAAATTAAATGCCTGTTTAAGTGCCTTGTTGTTTTTGGCTTGTTAACAATTCGTCGCCAATACCTCAACCCCCTTAGAAGGTCTCACTTTCCCACTTGTCGTTCTCTGGTGCTACCCAGAGTTTAAAAACTCCTTTTAACTCCAAGTTGAACAAGTGAATGTGCTTCTGAAAACACCCAGGAGAAGACCTTCTGAAGAACCCTGTGTCTTTCCTACTTACGCAATTTTCATAACAGAACTGTAGATCACACTTATCTCATTAGCAATCATCACCTCAGGCAGTACATACCATGTGGGTGGGTTTTCTTTTTTCTGATTACCTAGCAAGTCTTGCCGTCTCTAATTTTCCACGAATCTCATGAATTGCCACTGAAATCTTTATAGCTACAGTAGCCTGGAATGTAATGCTCTAAACTAATTTTAAACCCAATAAAATAATCTAATACCTAATAAACTTTATGAAGAAAGTGGCACATTTCTAAGCAGTGCCTCTTGGTAATGAAATCAAGCCAAAGACGCTTGAGGGAGAAAAGCTCCATGTCTGTGAGTAGCAGCCTGGGGTACGGGTGGACACCCAGGGTGGACATCAGAGAACTCACAAAACCAAGCAGTAAACTTTGATTGCCCAGTCAGATTTGGCAAAGCTGTAGCAATGGGTCCATCAGTGAAGAATTACTAATCCTTTTCACAACAGACACAACACACTGAAGTATACTAACGAAGATAAGGAAGGAAAGTAAAAATGCACTGAACTAAAGTGAAGAGGCAAGAGGAGCTCCTGTAACTCTCTAACTGACAGCTTTGGTTTGGATAAACTTCTCAAAGGCACAGACTGCTCTTCCTCAGAGCAGTGAGGCTGGAAAAAGCACATAAACAGACTCTCACCTTTCCTGCTCAGCTGAATTCTGAAAACGCTGATGTGTGAAAAGGGGAGTTAATTTTGCAAGAACTTTCTGGAGCACTCAGATGTTGACTTCTGAAATTCTGCAAAGAGACGACTTTTAGATTTCATTTTAACTGAGAATAGTGTAAGCCGCCCCCGAGATGAAATCAGCATTCTTGAAAACATAACTTCAGTTTGGAGAACAGAGCCTCATTCTTTCACTCCTCAGAGCAGCTTGTAACAGATCTAATCAAATAATTATAATATGCTTTAGCTAGAAGGGTACAGAAGAAAAACTGCATGTGAACGAAAAGAGGATTGGTTACAACAGTAGCAATGGCTTGTGGGGGTTATTTCTCACATCTGAAAGCCCAATAACTCACAAGTACCCCAGGCATAAGTGAATTCTATGAGTTCTTTGTGTAAGAAAAATTTTCTATTATGCACCTAGTCTGATGCATTGTAACAATTTGTCTCTCTTCACAAAACCATAAGGAATGTTTCCAAGAGAATGTCAAGAGCCACAGAGGGTAAAAGGCTTCCTCGCCCGAGAAAATGTCCATGCTTCAATCATCAGTGCCTCTCTACATTTAAAGCTAAGTGCTTAACGCTCACTTTTTGATGCTTTGTAGGAAGTGTGCCCTATAATGCATCACCAGCATACAGTCTATACCCCGTTTCCTTCTCTTTTTTTCCTCCGGTACCTTTCAGAGAACAAGACTAAGCTGTGCTTTCAGTTTGGCTGTAGGTTTTTTAAAATCAAGTCATTGGCTCAAGTGAAGTAAGTCTGAAACTACACCAGCTGGCCACAAGAACAGCTTTTGTGTTTTACAGATGTGCTGCTCTCACTTGATTTGTTACAACAACTAGACCCAGTAATCCTCTGTGTTTTCAGTATATGAAAAGAAAAAGCACCCATTGCTAAAAAAACCTAATAGTATATTTCTGCAGTTTGTCTTACTCTTGGAGTAGTTTATGTCCTCAGCTTGGTAGGGAGAGGCTTCACAATTCTAAACTTATCTTGAATAAAATAAGCTTAAAGTAAAATCTGACACTATTTTGAATTTGTGGAGAAGTTGTATTGTAGAGAATGATCCCATACTGGCAGAGAAACAGTACGGATAATAGACTTCGAGTCCATTTCTCAGTTTCTCAACTTAACTGACACCTTCAGGCTTTGAAGAAAAAGCCCTCATTGACATAATGACTGTATAGAAGTAAGGAGCTCTATGTGACCTCATTCTGGGTAAGAACACTGCTTCAACTCTAACCTCTGACCAGGTTAAAAAGACAACAACAACAACTGCAAACAGCAGTCCGTGCAATATGTTATCTAAAATGAAGTGGAAGATGCCAGCTCTAGTTCTTCACTCCAGCTCTGGGTACTACAACTGGAAGAAGCCAATTTGTGGCCCTGAGATACTCAGTCTTGGTTGAGTATCAGAAGTCCATGTTTTACACTATCATAGCAAAACTTCCACATTTCCCCTCCTGTCCATATCCATCTCCATCATCCATTGCTTCAGTTGCAAAAGAGAAATGCAGAACTTTTGCACAGGCTTTGTACCCATGAAGAACTGCACATGCAACATTACTTTGTTTTATACTTTTACTCATTTCAGGACTATTGTGCATATTCTCATAAATGTGCAGTGTGGAAAAGTCATGCTAGTTATGACTGTGGTACAACACAGCAACTGAGTAAACTGTATGCCTGGGGCCCTATGGCTGAAATGGGAAGTCTGTCTCAACACAGAATATCAGTCTACCTGCTTGGTTCTTCCAGTAGCACAGGAGCTGAGTGCTCCTTCAGGCAATAATGGGTGACATCCTTAAAGACATACACAGTTTTAAGCATTTCCCTCAACTTGAGTGAGAACTTAACATGTGTGCTTTAAAAACCTTTGTTATATTGGGATGGAATGAAATCTGTACTTGCCCTGGATGCTATTACATCTTTGCATGATGGATCTCTGTAATCATCTCCCACCTAATCAAAACACGACTCAGCATAGCTGTGATTACACAATTTCAGCTGACAAGTAACAGTCTCCATCTTTTGTTTTGATGAATGCTGAGCTCTCTACATAGATAGCACGGTTAATCTGTAATTCAGAAATGGCATTTAATCATTGAAGGACATTCTGAATTTGACCAGAAGAAAAACCACCCCAACAACCAAAGGAAAAAAATAATAAAACAATATTTGATAAATGTGATGCTTTGGACAATTTTGTGCAAAGTGTTGAGCTTAGCAAAAGTAGGCTAAGTTAGCAAAAGCTGTGCTAATTGACAAATGAAAAAAACTCCCAGCCCTGTTTTGTTTCACTTCTCTGATATTCACAACATCTACAAGTTGCTACACAGGAAGCAGTTTTTAAAAGAATTTAGAATCATTTTGTATTCTGAACAAATTCACTTGCTCAGCAAGATAAATGACATTAAACTGCTGACAAAATATACAAAGCAGAGCTGGTTTCAGATATTCATGCTTTAGACTGTGTCAAAAGCATTGCAAACATTAATATCAAACCATGACTACTTCTAATAGAAACTGTAAGAGAAGTCAAAATATAATGTGTTTTCTAAAGCAAGAAGCTGAAAAAACCATGGCTTGGGATGATAAAGAGACCATAGAAAATTCAGATACTGATTTCATGGCTATTAACTATACATAATATACATATGTAAGAAGACAGCATAACCTTGTGGGTAGGGCATTTTTATGTCTGAGAAGGTAAGCTGGATCCTTGCTTCTGCAAAAAGCTGAGTATTTGAAGAAGACATCCCACACTTCAGTGTATTCATATGTAAAGGGCAAATAACAAAATTGCCTTCTGCTAAAAACACAGGAGAATCAGAAGCTGAAAAATGCAGAAATTAAATACCTTGCTTTTTTTTTTTTTTTTAAACAGCACATGTGTTTTAAAATACTGACAGTCTGCTTCCAGATAAGTAGGAGAACTTGGTGTTGACTTAGAGTAAGGGTCCTTCAGACATCACTGATTATTGGGGTGCCTCAGTTTGCAGATAGCCAGTTTGGGACTCCTTAAAGACAGTCAATGAACTGCAGGTGGCTAACAAGAGATGCGTTATTTCCCAGTTTAGTAACAGTAAAATAATGGCTGAGTGGGGTGCCTTCCTTTCTGCTAGTGCATAGCTCACCATGCTGTGCAGCATGTCATGTTGTAACCACTGCCTTTTGTTAGATGGATCATCACAACTATAAGGGCACATGCTATTAAATATAATTTTGCCTTAACTGAAGTGCCATTCTGTGAAATGGTTACTACTCCCAGCAATTTGAACAAGACACATATTAGGACAAACCAGTATTTTATGTCAGCAATGGATGGTATCTACACCAAGGCTAAAGTAGATTTTATTTCTTTAAGTCTCTGATCTTCAAGGACTGCAATTCAAGCCATTTATATACAGGGAACGCTACCGTGTATAGAGCTTTCATAATTTTCAGCCATCCTCAGCCACAAAATAGACCTTGCCTGCACTAGGTTAGCATCAGGGGGATCCTCCCTGAACTTCCCCCTTGGGTAATATTGTTCCACAGCACTGCTTTCTCAGAGGTCTCCTATATAAAATGAAAAGTGGCTTCAAGTTCCGGGAGAGCAAGATTTGGCTCTCAAGTAGGTACAAAAGAGGAAGTTCACTGAAGTCTGAAGGAGAAATCACTTAGTCATCAGCTTCCCTTGCCTCTTTGCAACCCTGGAGAGAACCAAAGCATTTGGTTCTCTCTGATCACCTCAGCAGCCAGGTGGTCTCCTGAGTAACATTAGCAACCAGGGTAGGTTTAAGAACTCACAGTTTGCTCCAAGTTATATTATTCTAGCCCATCTGTTGGTGCTGGAAAATGTACCTACAAAGACGGAAGCACTGGAAATGCTTCGCTGTCCCATTAGTGAGGTGATTAGTAGCACTGGCACACTTTCAGGCAACTATTGCACTCAGAAAGAAACAAGATATGTTCTTACCAGCTGAAATACAGAAAATGAATCTATAAACATAAAGCATTTGCTTTGTAAAAGTGAAAGAAAAGAGGAGAAAAAAAATGAGAGAAACATCAGGCCTTTAAAATGATAAAAGCCCTTCTAAGAGCAACACACTGTATTTGCTGAAAATGTGTGCAGCATCATTTGTCAGTTATGAAATGTTAAAGTAAGGATCAAAAGGTACTGACGATGGAGTGCTTACATGACACTGCTCTATTTTTCTTTTTTCTGAAAGGCTTACAGTGCTTTTAACACAAGAAAACATCAATGTGGCAATCACATTTCTGCCAAACACATTTTCGGCATTGACAGGCAGTGGTTAGTAAGCCTGTTGAGTGCAATTAGCAGTTGCAGGGATGACAGCGTTGGACATCATACCACATGTCACTGCTTGCTGCTGAGAAACAAACTAGCTGGCTCAAACCCGCTGCATCCCATGGGGACACCAAGCCTTCTTACCTTCTCTGATGACCACATTCTGTACTTCAGTCATGCCACACCACGGTACCAGTGTTCCTACAAGCTGTTCTTCAAAACTCAAAAAAATAAGTAATAGATTCAGGAAAACAAGATCTGATCTTTCTGTTTATATTCTTTTAAAGTAGTCCTATGTTGTAGTATTTCATAGAAAAACATCTTTTTTGTTTCCTTCAGATATGTAATGCAAACCAAGTTCCACCCCTGCTATAGAATTATGCCACAGTGATGTTATAACCATGATGTTTTAGGGATAAAAAAATTGAAGAAAGGCCTCTGAACTCAAACTTCCCACTTTTTCTATGTATGTATGTCACTTAATAAAACATACTCACTGTGGCCTTCAACTAGCAAGTACATAATTCTCTCTGTATTTTACTACTATTTCCTCTTTCCATTGTAGTACTTCGGAAATCCAATCTTGGACACACACACACCTTTGTACTTGGCATTTAAAGATATTGGCAGATACCATCTCTTTTCATCCAATCACAAATCTTGGCATCACAGTGTGACATTACAGTGCAAATGTACACATAAGCAACGTGGATGCACAATAAAGACAACACATAGGAATTCAAAACAGTATGGCTGAAAATCTTTGGAACAGCTTAAGTTTGTTATAGTTCTGATATAACCTGCAGAATGCTTCAAAAGAGATGAGTAACAAACTCCACAAGGAGCAGCTGTAGCAATCCAAGTGAAGTACTTTGATGTTTCAGAAAAGAACTTCATCTTTTAAAGAAAACAGAGAAAAAAATGCTACTTGGAGATAAGTGCCACAAACTGACAAGAGTTTTGCCTGACAGAAATCAAAACACAGCCCTGCTCAGCCCATCCACTGAAAGATAATGTTGCATTAGAAAAAAATCCAGCTGTTGTGAAATTCTTCAGAGGACAAATCTGATTGACTTGTCAGCATCCTCCTTTCTGTTTCACAGTTCCAATAGCATAAGATATGAGAATTAAATATTAATAACCCTGTTTCTCAGGCATGCTTCCGAAATGTAAGGAAATATCTCTCATGAACCTGTTCCTTAAAAAATTTGTGACCTTTCTTATCTGAGGTGAACTGAAAGTCAGCACCACCAAGTCAGAGGATGGGTAGCATGACCCATCCAGCTTAACAGAGTCACATAAGCATTTGGACAGGGCTCTTGCATCTCCTTCCAGTCATTGAGAAGAAATAAACCAGAGGTAGCACTTGTCAATTTGAGTCACCTTGAAGAACACAAGCTCTAATTGTTCCACTTCTCAGAAAGTGCATGGCTGTTCACACCATCACTCCTGGCAGCATCACATGAGGGCATCATTGCACTGTAAACACAGCGTCCTGGTTTAAACCATGACTCACACTGAAAGAAAACCCATTCCTACCCCAAACTACTTGCTGTCCTCACAGACAAATTGAGCAAATTAATGAAACAAAGGCGAGAACTTCCCTGAAAGCTCAATTTTTATCTAAGAAAAGAGACAGCAGTGGAGCTGGTGTTCCTATTTAACACCACTTCCTGATTTGAAGAATGAATTTGGTATTCCTTCGTCCCTCCCAATCAGCATCCTCTTCCTTACTTTTATTCCATCCTAGTCACAGTATCCTTCATTTTCAGAGGAGGACCATGTTGGTTTGAACATTTTCCTGCTGCTTTCTCACAAACTTCTTTGTGAAGAACAACGCTACAACATTTTTCTAGTGTCACTTACTATTTGGTTTTAGGCAATCATTTGGCAAGCAAAGACACGATGCCTCACAGCAGGCCCGCGTTCATCTCAGGCAGCAAAGCCTTTAAGCACGTGCTTAATTTTAACCAGGCACTCAATCCCCATTGCCACCAAGGGTACTTAGACAAGTGCTTCACGCTATGGAAGTACTTAGGACTTTACTGAACTGGGACCTGAATTTTGATGGAAGACTGAGATGAGGAGTTTCAATGTAGATTCTTCAGTAGTTTTTATAATCTCATTTGCTTTCCTAAACACAGTAATAGCTCCTTGCTTTTTTTTTTTCTAGGTAATCACACAACATCTGAAGTTAGTACCTCTAAGGACCAAATACAATTTACCTCAGAAGTTATATTCAACTTGGAGTCAGCCGTGCTTGTGGCAAAGCCCCAAAGATTCAGCAAAATTATTTAGGTCTGCTCAAATGTCTGACTGACATCTAGGGAATATGGTTTGGTGCACTTCCTACAGCTTCTCTGAACTATTTAAAGAATAAATGATGTTCACATCAAGCACTGTGCTCTCCTACCCAGCAAATTTCGTTAGGAAATTTATATATATGTGTGCGTATATATATATATATTAAAAATCCTTTATAGTAATTTCTTCTGTTATTTTTGTGTGTGAATACTGTTATTACCATCTATTAATCATCAAGGAGGCAAGCAGGCTGCAGGTGCTGTGATAGACCATTTAAATCTTGGTCATTCACTAAAATCATATATAGCTATACAAATTTGGAAACTGAATATTAAGATTACATAGATATGTGTATAATTTTAGGGTATACTTGCATATAGACAACTCTCTGCATCCTTCCACAAAGTCTTTGTTTGAGGGGAAGTGCCACAGTGCTGACTTTGAGATTATTCCAATTGAACAAACACTTTACCAAAAGCAACACCATAAGTACAAAATTAAGTTTGAGGTGTGTTACATGACCACAAAGTCCATGCAGGGAGGGTCTAGCAGAACTGCAGGTAAAGTTTTAACAGTGACATTTTGAAGGGGAAATTCAATGTGATTTCAACATCCTGATCACTGAGCATCATCAGCAATATTTCACCCCTTTTACTGATTTTTCCTTAAATCAGACGCATGCCCAGCAGTATAAAGAAACAGATGTGTGTGACTGACTGCACATGTGCTTGGGAAGGAAGAGAGAAAGGAAGGGGTGCTAAATCGCAAAATTAAATAAAAAAAATAATTACTTTATTCTTTCCGCTCCACTTGCTTTCTTGGGCTAGCAATCAAACCAGCAGGATTTACATTAGCAGAGGACCTGGCCTTCACTTTTCTTCTGAATTGTCTCTACTGGCTACATGTCAAAATATGTCTTGGGCATTTGACAGGGCAGGGAGCCAAGACTGCAGGTTCATGGATTTTTATTTTGTTTGTGGTTTGTTGGTTAGTTTTTTCTAAGCTTCTTTTGGAAAGGTTTAATGGCATTTATCTACTGCAAGCAAGTGGGCAGGCCTTACATGAGAAGTTTTGTTCAGCAGGCTTTGGTGTCATGCAGGCATGCTGCCTTATTTGAGTACCTCTCTTTTGTGTAAGGGATTTGTTATTTGTTTGTTGTCAAGATGCCTCTGGGTATTAGCCCCTACTTCTTATAAAGAGATTATTTTTCTATTATTTTTCACGCTGTTCTCCTCCAGCAGTTTCAGCCACTGTAATACTTGAGAATGTTCCAAAAGGCAAAGGGATAATGCAGGAGCACTGAAAAAATTGTATATTGTGGCTTCAGATTCTTTTTCCTGAAGTCATTTGCCTTTGAAGTGTCTTCTCATTTCCCAGATACCAACTCCTCTTTCCTTGCCCTCTCTTAATACCTTCTTGATATCTGCTTTAATACAAGTTTTTAACTGCTGTGGCTTAACTTGTGTCCAGATGGTCCCATACTACTATTACTAGAAGCTGCAGAAAAAAGCGGGATCCAGAGCCCTGCCAGATCTGGCAAAGTTGACCCTGGAAAATAGAAAGCCTCTTGGAATCTTGATGGAAGCCATAAGGACCTTATTTTCTCCACAACAGCTCATTTTCTCCTTGAGCCATAGACCTGAGAACTGACCCAGTTCCAGCACTCAACTCCTGCACTGAACCACACAGCCCTTCACAAAACCTACCGTGTATCTGGTTTTTAAAAAGAGAAAGTGAAGTTACTCTGAACAGAACGCTTAATTTAAAAACCACAAATTAGCAACACAGAAGGTGCCACTAGGGTAATCTCAAGGTAAGAGTATGAGGAAGAATAGGCAGATGTGGGGAAAGAATATTAAATAATATTACAAGGCCCTATTTCTCATCTCAGTGGGCACAAGGTACGAACTAGACAGGTTTGTCCTCTGAGCAGTTGCAGGAGCAAAGCACACGAAGCATGAGTTCCAACAGCATGAGGCGTTTCCAAGCTGCCCAAAAACCCAGCACTAAATTCAAGCTGTTCTGATTCATTGGTACATGAATACAGAAATAGTTAGTCTGGCACCTTTCAGCTTTCTTCAGGATTACAGTTCTAAAAGGACTATGTCTGGAAACATGTCAACAGCTTTCAGCTTGCTAAGGCAGACACATTTGACACAAGGCTTTTCAACACATTTGAAAAATAAACAAAACTTAAGTGGAACATGAATCTGGATTCAGCGCAGCTTCCTGGTTTATACCTTGACCTGGTGTGGTCTGGCATCTCATTACCAATGTCAAGAAAACCACGCTCATCTCTCAACTGAGAATCAAACATAACTGGCCATAACTGAGTTTAAGGACATATCTCAGGAATTAAAAAAAAAAAAAAAAGAAAGGAGTACCAGCAGGTTTACACAGGGCAGATAAATAAAAGCCTAATTGGAGTGATGGGTAAAAACTTGCACAAAAGAGTCACTGAAGTACATAAAAAGGAAACCTTAGATGGCTTCACAAAAATAAGACAGTAACACCATTCAAAAAAAAGGTATCTTGAGATACTGCACTAAATCTAGTGATGGATGTGCTGATAACTCAATACTTAGTTTTGTGTCACCACTGTAAATCAGAGGTCATTTTTCAAAAGTCTGAATGTTATTCTTTCTTGGTCCATCTTCAGCTGAGGGTTCTCAGCTCTAATGGCAAGAATAAAATTTATAGTCCAGAACTTTGAGTTGATTCTCATACTAGATGGAAGCTTGTCTCCAGAGGCTAGGCTAACATATTTCTTACTCTCACAGATGCTTGGAAATTTTTAAGGAAGTCTGGGCTGCCAAAATGCAGAATGAGAAGAAATAGCCTAGGACATAGGGGAGAAAGAGATAAGAATAATATTTTTTTCCATTTTAAGTTTTAAAGTCTTTGTCATGTAAATTGTTCATTCTAGAAAAGCTGTCTTGTTCTTTGCTACCAGACCAATACTCTAGAGCCCCTCAGATGTCCTTGTGATGTCTGGCACAAATTCCTCCATAGACAAAAGTCACTGGGCCCAATTCATTCTCCCCAGCCCACTACATGGCCCTGGCACAACAAAAATTCCACTTAAGGGTTTCAGTGGTGCAGGACACAATCTGACACTTTTCCTTTTGATCTAGATATTTTAGGGCTTGTCAACACAAAGATAATTAAGATTAATTAAAAGATACCGAAGTGAATGTATGCAATTAAGTAAACATACTGGACTACTATGAAAGTGCTAATTCAAGTGTAAGTGGCCTTACGTTGCAGATCTTGCTTTAGCAGTCTAAGGCTACTTTGCACACAAGCTAACTTCACACTTTGAATTGATTCACTCTTTCTGAATCAAATCAGCAAGACATTAGTTTCTTTAACATCTTCACTGAAAGGATGTGTCAAATTCTGAAAACACTTTGGAATTTGTCACAGACATGTAACTGAGAGAAGTGATTTAGTCTTTAGTGTTGACATGAGTAAATAGTTTACTGCTACCTTTTTGAAACGCTGAAGTGAAATACTGTGAACAGTGAAATGCATTTATGTCAGCTGGAGAAGCAATCTAAAACTAGAGTTAGTAAACATATCGAGACAAAAGAAGGAAAACAAATTCACTAAAGGACACTTGGAACAAGTGCTTTAAAACCTCTTCTGCACTTTGCTGACCCACTGCATCCCACCCAGGATTTGTTAAAAAACAAACAAACAAAAAAACGCCACAACTCTGCAAACATGACTGCAACACTGATCATTGCTGCCTGGATGTCTTGAAAGTGGCTCACATACCTGACCAGACCTGCTAGGCTGGAATTGTCTGCAACGCCTACTTACAAGATGTGTCCAACGTGTTAATGAAAAGTTAACCTCTAAACTAACACACCATTAGGTTTCTGATTCAGATCTTATCACTGAAACTAATGTCATAGACCTACTTCATAAGCTCATCACCTGTATAGCTGTCTTCACCCATTTGCACATGACAAGGAAGCACAAGACACTCATGATTACCAGCTCTGTTCACATATCCAAACTATTCAATTAGGTTTTCTTCCTTTGTAAAAAAAGATCAGTGCAGATTGCATAGCACACACTGAGAAAACCCATCTAATGACTTTATGGACATCTCACCCTAAAAGATTCAGTGGATTTAGCCCAAGGTCTGTATTGTATCCTAATGTCCGTGTTCTGAACAGCTTTTTCAAATTCACCCATAGCCTCACCAACCCCCTCTAAACTGGCTGAGTTACAGTAACAAAGGCTGCCACTGTGTGGTCAGTTTTTTAGTATTCAGATAAACACAATAGACTTTTCCTTCTTCATTCGCTCACTTCAAACAGCAAACTGAAAAGTAAGTTGCTTCATTTTGTTCTTGTGATGACCTGGATGCAAGAACAATTCTAGTCTTTACATATACAGTAAAACAAAATACATACACAATGCTTTGTGCCAAATGCTGTCCTCAGATACGTTTCTGCATGCCCACTGCCATTAGCTGAAACACACTAAAGGGAAACGAGATGCTTCTGCCAGGGAGGAAAGGGAGCTTGGAGATTGCACTGATGGGTGCCAACAGGTAGGAAAAGGATCCTACCACAGCTTCCTCTAGTTTCAAGCTTGAGATGTCAGCTGCATTGCATGGGCATTTTGTAAATGTTTGGGGACCAGTTACTAACATTATGTCATTCTTCGCAAAACCCTTCACTTTAGCCTTTAACTGCATTCATCACATATACTGACACAGATTTAGTTTAGCCCAGTAAAAACCTCTCCTTCCTGTCTATCCTACTAGTGGGTCCAAAACCTCCATGACACAGAGTCATCTGATGCACACAATGAACACTGATGGCTGCTGTTACTGTAATTTATGTAAAACTTTGTTATAGGGACTTGGCTTACACAATACTTTGCCTACTACTGTGTGTCTCCTCTGATACCAGCAGAAGTCACGCTGCCATTGAACAAAAGCTCTTCTGCACACACAAGCCAGGACGTGATGGAAACATGAATACACATGAATGAAGGAGACAAGAGAAAATGATTGAGGAAAAAAAAAAGTGGGGTTTTCTTGTGCTATATCATAGTGATTATTGAAATGCACTTTTCAGTAGAGAAAACCCAAATTATAGACAGAATCAATGCTTCAAGTATGTCCCATTTCAGAAGAAAAAACAAATACATGTTTTGAATTACACTTACAATGTTTTCTTTCTTCTTGTCAAATTCATTTGCACGGTATTAAATATCTAATTAAAATAAAACTACTGAATTGTTTCTCACTGAACATCTCAGGACTGTGGAAAAGAGAACTTCTCACCAATCTAAAGGGAAAGCTGTGCAGTGACTCAGGCCTAGAGATCAAGAGAATTTCTGCTGTAAGGAGAGCTCGTTGAGATGCTCATTTCTGATGTTGAGTTACCGATGTTGGGCCATCAAATACAATTCTGTTAGTTTAAATGCCAGGAGGAGAAGGGATGCAGCAGAAATATCACACAACAGGCCTATCAGGAATGGCTTCCCAAAGCTACTGCAAGGCATGTGTGGTGTAAGCCAGGACACTTACAACAATTCCAGTCAGCTAAGAGGAAAAAAAAATCATCCATAATCACCCGGCAGTGTTCAGTGTCCTTACATTTCCCATTACACAGCAATTCCCCATTTTATGTTACATTCTGGTACCATGGAGTTTAGCCATAAATAACAAGCCTTTGTGCAAATTCATTCTGCAAGAATAGCAGTAATTGCCCAAGCCCTTGCCAGAAGGGGATTGTCTCCCCATACCTCTGGTGAAGACAGCAGCAACTCCCACAGTTCACTATTTACAAGAACAATTTGCTTCTCAGAGGCAGAAGAATATTGTCAGTTGCATTTAAAGCAACAAATTAGAAACAAAAGCTAAACAGTGTAAAATGGATAATGCTAAGAACTTAATGGGTGAGGGCAAAGCCAAAACATGGTATCAGCTCCAAATTTAAGCCTCAACTGGGGAACTTATGTTTGTATAATCAAGACAAGGAGCTTGCGGTCTAACCAGACACCTAGATCTGCCAACAAACCTTAGGGAAGTAAAATCCTTCTACTGGCTTCAGTGGGCTCTCACTGCCACGGGATGTTCCTGGGTAGTTGTGATGAAGAACTTACACTTGCTGGCCTCAGATAGTGTCACTCGAGGCTCTGGGCAGCACTGGAAAGACTAAATCTGCATGCTAGGTACAACAAAACTCAAGCACTTGACACCCACAAATGACTGCATGCCTTCATTTGCAGAGCCACAGTGGAAGTGGCCCATGGCGCTTCAGTGAGAAGTCCATTTGTTCAACCTCGATGTGCCAGCACAGCAGGACCCACCTCTGCTCTTGGCATGGAAGAGAGGAGTTGTAGTGAAGGTCTTTCTGGTTGGGAATCAGCTGGGACAACAGGAGGGCAGAAACAAGTCTCAAACAGCACTGCACCTTCATATCTCAACTTAATGCAAAGCAGCTTTCACACTGTGAATAATAGCCATATTCTGTCCATGAAGGGGACAGCTCAAATTTGACCCTGTGTGTTTCTTCAAATAATTCTGGTACAAGTCCACAAGGCCAACAGACACAGCACAATAAATAAATGTTAATGTGCTTCATTCTTGCCAGTTAATTAATAGTCCCTCTTAGAAATCATTTAGTAAATTATTTGGATGATGAATAGTACTTTGAAAGGGTTTCACAGTTACTAACAACACTATTCTGTCTTCCTGTTCCACAGCTGGTTTTATTAATA
>JAVSBS010021325.1:197219-227183 GCA_033124195.1 Coracias cyanogaster
CTAGCAAATGTTGTTGTTGTTTCAGGGTCTGCTGCTGATCCTGCTGAAGGCAAAAGTAAAACTTGCAGCAGCTTAAGAACATTCACTAAAATAACATCCAGAAAAAATATTACATATAAGCTGCTCTGAATCCCTAACCTCTAAGAAGTACAGCTCTGTTTTAGGAAACCATCAGTACGCTGGCTGAAACTAGAGGAGATAGGCTCCTTTCAGGAACACAGAGGCTGACATTCATGTCCGAGAAGCTGCTGTGAGTTTTCTCACTTTCCATAAAACACCAGAATTTCTAACAAGGAAAAATTCACCTGCTCCATCTTTTATTGAACTTTATCAAGTCTAATGGGCTCTACTGATTCATTTTCACTTAATTGGCTCTAAGATGTTACCTCATTATTGGTTGAGCTGCAGGCATTCATACCACCTAGGAAAGGTAAATTGGCCCTAAAACCAGAGAATTACTCCTTTAATTAGGTTGGATTGATCAGAAAGGCTACAAAGATCACCTGCATCAGCTACAAATCAGCACATATACCCTGCCTAGAGCAGAGGAGTGACAGATGACCATGGAGGCCTTGTCTTGTAGCACCCACTAGTGTGAGACCAAGTTATGAGATGCTCCGGTAAGGCCGTCCATTGAACAGGCCACAGCCTGCAATCATGCTTTGCTGAAATTTGTTATTGTAATGAACTGAACCTTCTCAAAGTAGCAGATGCCAGGAGGGAAGGATGTTATATGGATTTCCAATACCAGCCAAACAGCCTCAAGCTTGGAGCCAAAATTCTGTCACTCTGCTGCTCCATGGAGTGTCTTGTTTATGGACTTTCATTACTTACCCAGCTTTGTAAACCAGTCATTCCAGAGCTCCCAGTGGTAGAAGCAACTTATAATCACTTGCCATCAGCTGTTGTATATTATGTACATTAGTAAGGCTCCCCATGGAAACACAGCATAATAGAAGCAGTTTGTTTTATTTTCCCCAGTAAGAAAGAAAGATAAATAAAAATGAAGATTTCTGCAGAAATAAGCTTCTGAAGATATAAAAATTAATAACAGGACACTTAATGTTTCCAGGCCAAATGACAGAGTAGGGCTATGAAAAGTTAATCAGCATGTTGGTGCCTGGCTAACTTAATATGCATTTTGGAAGGGATTTAAAAAGCTGCCTAAGTGTTCTTGTAGGTGTCCTGTTTTCAACAACATCACTGCTTCAGAGCTGCTCAGGTTATCTTGAGAATTCTCCCTTTTCAACACCTATGCCTATGTCACCAGACAGCTCTCAATAGGAGCTGAAACACATGTAGTGGGGTAGACAGAAGACAGTGCTGTTTGGATGGTGCCAAAATGTATTTTTAAAAAATTTTCCTGTTGCTTTATTAATTTCAAGTTCCATTGAAAAACAGTCCTTAGGTAGAATACAGATACTCCTGCTTGCAAAAGCTCATAAAGCAATCTTGGTTATATGCAAAACATCTGTACTCTGTATTCTGTTATGGCTATAAATCTGTATTACGCTCCTCTGCACACCAGTATTTATCTTTGTTGTTTAGTGCACCTCTGCACACTGGAGAATTCATTAAGAAAATGACACAGTCATGCAGTGTGGCTATAAATTAGTGTTCTGCCTGAAGAAATGCTATTGATTTCGCATGGCACTCCTGGACCTGCATGTTTGCCAGTTAGCTTAACCATAATACTATAATGTGCATCAAAGAATATCCTCAAGAAATGAGTTTGCAGCCTAAATAAGGCTGCTTTTTGGTGGTATGTTAAGCCTTTACAGAATGCCAGTGAGAAAAAAAGACCCCAAACCAATCACTTAAGTGTCTTAGATTTGACAACGTGTAATAAAAAAAAGGAGGTAAATTTTGTAGCTTCCTGTCTTTAAGTAGAGCAGCAGTGAGAGAACTCTTTAGCTGATATGCTAAAGTGGTTCTTATCTTTCCAGCAATTTGAGGGATGACCTTGGCATGCTACATCCAGCCAGGCCACAACCTCAGAGAATGTTCCTTGCAAAAAAGGTCAAGCAAAATGGGGTAAATGAGCTTATGCTGACAGGTAGCAGAATAATAGATTAAAGGAGAGTGCCAAGGCTTCTGTGAACACATTCCAGCACAACCACACCACCCAGACTACCTTATCCATTTTCATAACACAGCTTGAAAATGCAGACTCCCAGAAGTGTAGAAGCAAACAAAGTCCCTGGCTTGGGCAGAATGAGAAAATGCAGAACTGCAGCAGGACACCAGTGACAGCTTGGTAAAGGCAATGGGGGAAGAATGTTCCTTCTGGAAAGCCCCTGCAGGACCTGCTATGAGGGATTAAGTCAGAGGGAAACTGGAAAAATGTTACACCAGGTGATGGAAGATGGGAAAATAAAAGGAGGACCTGCCACTTGCAAACCTTGGTACACGCTATCTAAAAGCTGCAGATGCCTTTGCATTTACAGCCATGACAGGGACACCTCACCTTTTGCCACTCAGCTATAAAATCTTAAAACGGTGGGTTGGCTTTAACTAGCCCGTAATCAATTATTGCCGGAGAGCCAATTGATCACACAATGATTAGCCAGATAATTTGCTTCATATTTCCATTAATGAGCCCAATGGGCATGATTAATTGCCACAGGGGGTAGAATTTCAGCATGGCTAGTGGGGAACTTGCTCCGTAATATTGTGAATCCCATTACCGTTAATGGAAATTTAACAGCCAAATCCCCTGTAGATCACTTAGAAAAAATTACCCCTTAAGGTTAAAGGGGATTTCATTAATAGTATTCTAGGATGCTCTGATATAAAAGTACTGTAAGCCTCCAGTGTCATGTAGAAATATGCATCCGACTGGTTTTTGCATATCCCTCGTTATTATATCTATCGCATTACCCTTCTCAAATGGAATTTCAAAACACAGCTCAGCCTATTGAAATGTAAGGCACATTAAGAGTAAATTCTCTAGAAGTTATTCAAGGAGATTTATCTGCTAAATTCCTATTAATATTAATGGGAATTGCCCAGCTACATTGCTAGACACTACTCTGAAAATGAACCCCAACAGCAATCTATCAGGCTCCCTGATTCCTGATGCCCATATATAGCAGAATGTATAGCACTACATGTAAGTCTAAAATTTGGGCTGGAAATCTAGATACCATGTTGTCACAGTTAATGACACTTCGTCTTGCACTAGTCTGAGATGTAGACAGACTCTTATAAATGACTTCCTGGAGTGTTTGGCATCAAAAGCCAATACATGGATGTCACTCTAACCCTGCTAAAGGATATGTAGAAAAATATTAACTTGTCACTCCACAGTGCCTTACTGACTGTCAATCACTAAGAAACACTGGTGACAGAGTGCTCTATTGTTGGGCAGCCAAGTTCACAGAGTTAAATTCCACCTGAAATGCAAGGCTTATATTTTCTGGAAATAAAGATCCATTGAGATGGACACCAAAACCAGTCACTTTTTAAATACACGTGAAGCAAGATGATATCTGCAATATTAAACAGTGTGTCTCAGACTGATGATACCAGTAATTTAGAATAGATTTGGCTATTTTCCAGTTTACAAGTAATTCTCAAATTGAGCAGCATTTTCACAAATTCATGCGTTGCTGATAATTAAATTTCTGGCCATTTGTTAACATAGGACTGTGACTAATTATTAAACAGTTTGATATTGGCCAAACTCGTACAAAACTGTGTCTCCTCCTTGATCAACTGGATGGAACTCTTCACACAGGGAAACGAGAACTATTGTCAGCAGTACCACAGTGTGCACACAGACCCACTCATTTAACCACAAACATGGGCATTCAGTGAAAACACAGCTTTGCCTACAGGCAATCAATCCGTGCACAACTATTTCTTAAGGTGTTCAAACCCCATTACGCAGAACACCCCCAGGAACTGGTCCTTAATACATGCTTCTGTAACATTTTATTGATTCAAATCGATACAAACTCATACGCGATTCCTTTAAAAAGAAGAAAAAAAAGATACTTTGATGCTTCAAAGTCAGAGAAAAGACTGACTAGATCAAACATAAGTTGGCACAGTTAGTGTCAGCCACAGCTTGATGCCACCACAGCCAAGTTGTCGCAAAAAACCCTGACTAGTTTGGGAATACTTGTGCACATAAGCTGAAACACCCACATGAATCGACCAAATCAATCTGTTTATAATATCAAGTAATTGTTAGCATTAAAACCATCCCTACGCAATTTGGCTGTAATGGATATGAAGAGGTATCCACTTAGCCCATCTCTGACAATATCCAGCATTTATAGATCCATAAAAGAGCACCCTAAGAATTTTAAATATTGTTTTCTGTTCCACTTCTACCCTCAACAATTGTTTTTATACTAAAATTATGTCAGCATTAGGCAATCTGATCCTTGTACGGTGTGGGGCCTCAAGGTCTATTTTCATCAGGCTGGTGAAAGGCAAAGTTGGATTCTCATTAGCATGAGGTAATTTCTATCTATTTTGTGCAACTAGCTAGGGGAGTTAATGGATGAAAAGAAAGAAGGCAGCTTCAAAAACAAGTGACTACACGGAGGAAGAGAGCAAAGAAGTAGAAGAGTCAGGCAGGCAAGAAATAACAGGAGTAAGGGATACAACAGATGAACCTCAGAACAGGATTCATTCTTGAGACCTTGAGGCTTTCAGTGACTTCTCCACATGCACCCAAGTCAGTCCTCCTTAGACCCATTAATCTGATTCTATTTGCATCTACCTCTGGGTTAACTCTCTGAGGTCACTGTTTCAAATTTCAATTTTTTTTCTTTCAAATGCATAGCACCTCTAGAATTCTCTACTCTATCATCTTTCTACAGCGAGAGATGAAGTCAAAAGAAAGCTCTGTGATCAACAAAGGCTAATTTCCCTACAAAACATAAGCCTCTTCTACTTTTCTTCTGAATTAATTTCTGTTAAAACTAAAACATTTCTTTTACAGTATCATTTCATGTCACAGACAGGACCTCTGGTTAGTTGTTCCTGCTATTAAAAAGGCTTTTTTTTTTTCTACCTAGAGTAACAGGTTTTCTCCTTCTCATCTAGTCTAGACTTCCCTTACTTCGAACACCCTTTGTGAAAGAAATGAGCTCTCCTGGGAGCTGCTGAGACACTTAGGAGGTCTGGTGTCGACAGCAGCACTGAGCTCCTAAGTGCCTGGTGCAGCTAGAGAAGAGTTTGGAACATTAAAGCCTGGTGGAGCTAAACCAGGAAAGGTGGAGGGATAGGAGAGTGGTGAAAAAGAATAAGTCATATTGGCAAGAGTAGAAAACAGAAGGTGGAGAAAAGTTTAAGGGCTTGCCAGAAAGAAAGAATTTAGGATTGGAAGAAAAGTTGAACCAAGGTGGGGAAAAATATCTGCATTTTCAATGTCCCCACTCAAGATGATTCGGTTCTGCTGATTTGTCTCATGCATTTGAGGAGCAGCTCATCTCCACTATCCCCACAAAACACTTCTTTCATTGCTAGCTCCATACACAGAATGCAAAAGATGCCCCAGTCCCAAAGACTGCCCTAGAGAGGATGCAAGGAGCACTGCTCACATACATGTGGCTTTCAGGGCTGAAAACCGAGCAAAGTAAAGTATCTACCTCCTTCTGCATCTTGTTTTCATGGTTCTCACCCTAAGGCCTGACATACAACCAGTGTGGTTACATTTACACCTTTCCTACTCCTGGTTTGGTTCTCTACATTGGAACATTACCAGGCAGAACTGGCAGCAGATGTGTTGTTTACCCCAGAGACCGTTGAAAAAGCACCTAGAGAAAAACAGGGATGTGGTTAACAGCCAGCCATTCACATCTAGACTCTTCATGCTCTTCATTACCTGCATTGAGCAGGGCCTACCAGCACCAATGGCAAAAAATAGGGTACAAGTAGTCTTTACTGAAGACCTACTGGGTCTGTGTTAAAGGGGAAATATTACATGAAACCCTCACAGCGAGGGAAACAGAAACAATGCAGAAATTAAGGCATGAAAGGGGGAGGGTTAGTCCGTCAGATCTTTATTAATGTGGTAACGAGAACAAAATAGTGCAGCATTTACCAGAGATGTTTTGAAAACAAGTGCCATTCAAATAGCTCTACGGTAAATTAAAATCAGCGGTTGCTGTGCCTCTCCACTTAGAGCAGAAATCCACCCCACCCCCTCACCCCAGGCATTGGGAAGGCGCAAACATCTTTCAGACTGGGTTGGGTACTTCATTTTGCTGTGTATCACAACTCAAGGAGGCCAACATGCAGCAAGTTGAAAGATTTATCACATGCGAACTCTAGCAGGCTCATGGATCCCTGTTATTTAAGGGTTTTCTGTTTTGCTAAATCACAGCACATTCCACACATCTAAGTAGGTGGGGACAATTCAAGTAATGCCACTGAAGGAGAATTTTTTCTCTGTCTTTACTTATCAAGAGGCTAAGGAAAAGGTTACACGATCTCTAAAGTACCTTTTGAGATGAAATTCACCCATGTCACCATATCATCATTTCTTTTCTCTTGCTGTCACATTTGCCTTAATTTCTTAATATGTGTCTTGACTCATTGCTAAAATTTAAACTTAAAATGCTAGGTTGTACTATCCTTCCCTATCTGCATTCTTTGCTAAAAAAAAAAAAACAACCGAAAAAACCCAAACCACCAAAAACCCAAACAAAAAACAGTGCCCTGTAAGGTATGCAGAATGAAAAGGTCTTGTGTGAAGGCCTAGGAAACATCTTAGTAAGCGCTAGAATTTGCTATTTTTTCATGTAGAAACTGCCTTTGACATTTGACATGACAGGAAATGTTGCTTCACTAAGACGGACAACAGGCTGTGCTTAATTAAAACAGGCAGAGGGAATGAAAAGGAGAGAAAGTAACTTATACCACATTTGCACATCACTATATCCTCCTGAGGAGATATCGAATACAGATTAATGAGGAACAAGAAAAATGAATGACATTTCTCTTAGCAATTATTTTTGCTGTGCTTCCTGCTGAAGACAACCATGAGAAACCTGTGTAAATGGAAGCACATACAATGTGAAGAGCTGCTGCTGGGCACATGATGACACAATCTGGGGTCCAAACACTGCTGTCTAAAACTCACTTCCCCTTTCTGCTGCAATCCAGAGGAGAATATCTCAGCATGACTCTAGAAGGAAAACTCATTGACCCTCAAGATACAAAATGTCCTAGGAAGGAGCTGGAAAGGAGGAGACAGAAGAATGACTATGATGCTTGCGCGGCAAGGTAGGGAAGTTAATGGACTGATTCAGTTTATATCAGGTCTGGCCTAATCTTTTGGATACTGAGTGCAGAACACTCAGGGCTTGGCTCCATGACCTATTATCCATACCTCCTTCCCCTCCAGGGACAGGCCACGTTCATTTGAAGCACTTGGTACAACCACAGTTGGTTTCAAAACTGATTCTACCAAGACCTGTCCTTTTTCAGGAGATGCCTGCCAAAGCTTGGTTCAACATGTCCCATTCTACACCCCTCTCCGCCAGATAATTATTAGAGTGTTCTGGGCATCACTAGGTGGCCTTCTGACCCTTTACAAAATGCTCACATTTCAGCTGCTTTCAGTCCACAGCTGCCTTTGATCATCACTACCTCCAAATGCTTGCTTCTTTTTTGCCTTATCTCACTTCCGTGGCTTCTCATCCAGAGCCTTTTGTAGGGCTGTTTTTGGTTTGTTTGGGGGTTTTGTTGTTGTTTTTTGTTGTTTTAAATTTTTGTTTGTTTAGTGGGTTTTTCTATGGTTTGTTTTTGTTATTTTTTTCCTCTTCATTTTTTTTTTTTAATTTAAGATCTCTATCAGCCATTTTCTTTTCTCTTTTTTATAGGTGAAGTCTGACTATGCTTCCCCCCCTGTCATAATTCATATGTCATAGACATTAAGGGAAGTGACGCAAGGGAAAGCGGCATACTCAGTGAGCTGAATAATCAGCTACCAAAATTTCAGAGATGATGGAGGCACTTCAAATAACATTGAACTGCTAGTGCAATACAGAACACTTTACTACAATTGACCGAGAAATTAAATGCATTATTGGCAAGTTTCTGGGCACATTGAACCCCAAAGACAGAACTCCAGGCACAAGGTAAGATTTCAGTCTGATAAAGAAATAAGTTCAAGATCCATAGTCTATTTGCAAAGCGATAGCTTTGGAGGTGGGTGCTACATCCAGCTCTACATGCAGCAGATCTTAAAGTGACTGCACATCTTTGCAAAGAAACAGAGATGCATGCTAAAACCGAGGGCAGTGATGCCTTCAGCAAGTAGCTGACTATAAAACAACCTGATTTTCTTTCTGAATTTCCATCCCCATGTTTTCTGGGGGTGTCACCCCTAATTAAGGGCATTTTGCCTCGGGAATTTAGAACCTAATTTTAAATGAAATTTCAAGACATACTATAGGATAGCCCATTTCTAATTGCTAGGTCCAACTAGATCTTTAAGAAAGAACAGCTGACAGAGATTTTGCATGAGTCCATCTGAGAACTGACATCTGACCACATAAAATATATTTAATAACTGACACAATTAGACAGAGGTCTTCAGAGGAATTAGTTACTGAAGGCGATATTTTAATAAAAATCCATAGAGGATCATCACGTACCTAGCAGACGTGCATTAATTGCTAATGTCTCTGTTGTATGGGATGACAGTGTTTCAGTGATCAAGCTAGATAATATGCAATCTGAGAGAAAAATTAATTTGTCTTCCCTGGCCTGGTTGTTCATTTGATGGAGGCAATGCTTTTCCAAACATTTTTCAAGTAATAAATTCTGATCTCTTTATATCTACTATAAAGAAGTTAAAAAAAAAAAGCATCAGCAATGATGATAAGGATGTAACATTTTTGTTGATGCTTTAAAGAATTTGTCACAGTGCTAAAAAGGTATGTTATTTGGTTTGGGTTGTAGTTTGCAACCAGACCCAGCCTCCTCCCAAATGCCACAGAACAACAGCTGGCAAAAGTGTTTTAGAAGGCAAAAAATTAAATGCAAGAGAAATTTCAATTTACTGAGAAAGTGGCATTTTGGCTGGACAGGTGGATTACTGGGGAGGGAGCAGAGCAGTGCAATACATACAAATCACACAGCTGTAATTTATCATGGGAATCCGTTCTCACAACCACATATTGTATGGCACAAAATCATGTCCCTGAGGGTTCATCTTTTGGCTTAGTCTGAAGCTTTAAAGGTTTACCATTCGAGAATTAATATTTACAAGATCTGAAAGCAACAGACTTTGTGGGCAGAAATACTGAGATGCGCTTTTGTTGGCATGCAAAAAAATGTCCTCCATAACCTGTGCAGCCTTTTTGACCGAAGATGCTTTGAGTCTTATGAGCAAATCCCTCCTCATTTCATCTGGCATGTGCTCAAGAAGCCTCGATTCTAGAAATGCTAACACTTTTCTCTTATCTATTTACTTTAACAGCTTCTTTGCCTGATTCCTAAATCTAGCACAATACTTTGCTGGCCCTCAAAATATAATCTTCATCCTTTTCCTGACTCCTTTGTAAACATTTTTTTTTCTGTAATACCAGTAATCAGAAAAGCACACATTTAGAGCCTTGGAGCCACCTGCCTGCATTGGCTAATCTTTCAAGAGCTTCTCAAAATCCTTCTTACTAGGCAATTTGATTCTTACCTCTCAGCACTATGGATGACACTTCTTTCCGTCAACACAACCCATTTTACATTCTTTTTCGCATTGCTGTTCTTAACACCCTGATCACACGCACGGTGTATGATGGATACCATCCCTCTGGTGAAGCTCTTGTAATAAGAAAAGCCCTTTCTCTTTCCCAGCCTTCTCTCAACCTCTGTCTACATTACCCTATTTCTCCTTAACTAAAAGTATTTCTAGATAAGTAAAAATCCTTTTTTGTAATCCCTTCCATTCTAACACTACACATACATTGAGTATATATTTTGCATATAAGCAACAGACTTACAATAGTCCCTTTGAAATTATACATACGCTATTATGTATATCAGTGGGACAATTTATGTGCAAAAGTGATGATTGTATATTTATAGTTAAGACAACTGAAGCTATGCAGAACGTTCACAATGAAAATTTAAAATCCACCTGATTTGAATACTCTGTTCTGTTTTTATTCTCCAAAAATGGATTGAAGGCAAAACAAAGTTTCTCCCTTTAATTCTTTTGCTAGAAAATACAGTGATTTCATATATTCCTGCTTTTGGAGAAAAATAAATGCTTCTGTATTTGAAATTGTGCATTTTTGATTAATTATACTAGGAAGTTAAGTGTTTCAGCCCAAAACCAACTATTTCACAGAAGCCCTGAGAGGCACAATGGCCCAAATTGGGCACTAGTCCATGATCTCTACATACATATAAATATGTATACGCAGACTTATATACACAAACACAGATGAGTTATCAAGACATCAAGATGGGGAGACAGAATGTGGGTATGGTGCTGCAGAAAGAGGGCATGATTAATTAAGGGGATAACAGTACACAGAAAACAACAAGTCTACATCTTTGTGACAAGAAGTCTGGCTTTCTGACATGTCTTATATTGGAAAGCATTTTAATACTTGATTCTAGATTCAACAAAACTGAAAGTTCTTGGATAGAGACACATGATGAATCAGAAAAAAACCCCACTCTATCCTCAACTTCTTTTCATGTGCTCATTCAGCAACCCAGAAAGCACAACAATTCCTTGAAAAAAAAATGAAGCAGTAATTGATATTACTAATATTTATGCACAGAATGGAAATGAAGGACCTCAGTTGTATTATACAGGAAATCATAGGGAAGAAAGCATTTACTAGAGGTCAGTTTCTCTGAACATCTGCCTTGGTTTCCAAGTCCCTGCACAGCAAAGATCTGACATGCAAACAAATCACATCTTGACAGTGTTCAGAATAGTATTACAGCATATAAAGAGCTGCTTCCAGTGCCCTCTACGTTTGTTTTATTTCAGTTAGAGACTTGTTTGCCTGTGTCCACTCTTGCAAACCACAAGGCCTGAGACCAAGCTATTTGAGAGCCACCCTGAATGGGTAGGGCAGCTGGTGGAAAAGGCAGCCGAAGCTCTCTTGCTTCATAATGCATGGTAACCCAAACTCTTTCTGACAAAGGAAATCAATACATCAGTAGGAGACGTGGCCCAGCTTGGCACAGAATCTCAAATGAACAAAAGGCCTCCTCCTGCCTGAAGATCACCCCTGGAGCACTGTATCAAAACTCACCTCATTTAATACTTGAATCTGCAAAGGGTATTTTCCCCTCCAGGCCTCCCACGTCCTTCTCTAACATTTACTGTTTGAGATCAGTAGTCTATACAATTTATCGCACCTGTCAAGGCTAATTTATTCATGTGATCTGGCAGTAATCAAAAAGACTGAGATCGATGTGCCAGCAAACCTTGACATTTATTCATATTTTAAAATCCCGTTTGACCTTGAACTGCAGCTAACTGGAGCTGAACTGAGGTTCACTGGGTCTGGCAGATCCACGCCTCTGGGCTAAAGGCACAACATCAGGGCAACAAATGCTTGGACCATGAGCACAAAAGGCTGAACCACAGACAGAAGGGTAGGCAAAATAGCACCATTAACAACCCAGTGGTCCCAGATCCACCAGCCAGTCCAGCACATGCACCACTGCAGCTTGTACCTTTGCGTCCCTGCAGTACAACCGCTCAGGAGTCAACTTTCTTGCTGAGGGGTAAAAAGGGTGAGGGAAAGGAGTGAAGGAGGACTATGATGTCAGACTGGCCCCACATGGACCACTCGTGGTGAGCCAAGGCGAGGAAGAGATGGAAAATAACACAATAGAGAGACAGCAGCTGGTGATCCAGCCACAACAGGCAATGCAGAAGATATATCAGAAACTCTGCAACCCACTAGGTACCTGCCAGCACAACATGGCAAGACCAACTGGAAATAGGAACAGAACAAACAGATCTCCGGAGAATTGCTTTGAACATGCTCTTGCACTCCTGCTCAGAAACAGGCTTCATAATTTGCTTATTTCTCTTGAAATCCATCACCCTTGTCCTGTCCTCACTCAATCCTAAAGGAAAACAGAAATTCTAAGTACAATTCTTCTATCACATGCACGTGCTGTAACCTCCAGCAATTATTCCAGGCTTTGAATTCAGAACAATTAGTAGGGAAATACAACAAGGTCTATTTAAAATAGTTTCAACCTGGGTTCTGTCATCAAATGACTCTCAAATGTCTTGTGAGGACACAGTTAGAGCCTTCTGCCTCAGTTTCCCCATGGTTAAATGGTGGCATACTTATTTACCCGCTCCCCCAGAGTGTGTTAGGAATTGTGGGCGTGATATGCTTTGCAGTTATTGAATGGTTCATTTTTCTGCTGACAGGAAGATATTTGCATAAGTGACATGCCATTGGAAGCACAGAGGAAACCTAAGTGACATTTTAAGTAGAAATATGCAGCTACAGTTCTAGTGAAACATGCAAATAGATTATTATTACAGCCAAAACACTTGAATATGTAATACGAAGTTGCACCCAACACAGATTTCACAGACATATTTTGATGCTTCTTTGGGTTCTCCTTGGCTGCATTTCCCAGGCTATAAAGTCTGTATGTCAGATTAAATATAACTTTTCAGTGATATCTACCTTTTCTAAGCCTAGAATACAAATAGAAATGACAGATACACCATTTTCTGTTTGTTTTCCCTTTCTTTTAAACAGCTAACACTTTTCCATTATGTTGGAAGTTACCAATGGAAAGCAAATGGCACTTTGACCAATGCATTTGCACTTGTTATCTATCTATATGTCTACCATTGCCATGCAGTCTGATTTTATTTTGATGTTCATGGAAGAGAAACAATGACATATGAGGATGCAGAGGTAATCTGTCTGTGTGGATCTAGATTAGCAGCAGTTTGTAAGCAGTGAAACTACATATGTAGCTTTGTATGTTACAATAAATGTGCTAACAAAGTATTTCAGCCAACATGTTTCCCAATTTTTCCAATGTAGGAAACAAAATTTGAAAGAATCTTAGAAGGAAGACTTCAAATATTTTATTGGATTTTTTTTCCTTCCATTCTGAAATGACATAATTTATTTGTGCACAAACAAAGCAGGAATTCAGCTCCTCAATAGCAGATGTGGCAGATGGGTGTCAAGCTCCTAACTCCTGGCAGACAATATGATCTAAAGGTACATTACTATACACACGTTCCAAAAATACTGTCATAAAACATACCCCCAAAGCTTTTAAAGGACACCGAATGGAAGGAAATTATATGCCTCTGCAGGATGAGCAAGTTGTTTGAACAAACAAACAAATAAAAAATCCAAACAATTTATGACTAATGTCCTTCCACAACATAACTGCAAGCAAATGCTCACGGCCACCAGTACCAAGAGGAAAAGATTGTAAGACCAAGGCAAGATTAGGAAAATATTTTAGGGTTTACTTGCAGAAGGAAGATTAGGTGACAACAGATGAACTTCTCATCTGCTCACTGTTTTGACCGTGCCAAGAACTGCCACCGTGCCCACAGACACTCACACCTGTCCATTTTCTGCCTGTGCTCTGCTGAGCAGGGATCTGCTTCCCGGCTCCGTCCGTTCCGGCCCCTCTGTGCCACGACTCATTCCACAGTAAGCTCTACTCTCCATCCTGCCTTCATGCAAGGCGCCTGGCCAGTAGTGCCTTTCTGAAACGGTTGCTGCAAAACCAATAATAAGAGTTCATCTGCACTCCTTTCAGAGGGCATTTTCTGTCACTCTAGAGATGACAATTTCACCGTCCCCTGCACTATTTTGCCCACTACACAGTTAGTATCATTATTGCCATTTGTAGATGAGCAAACTGAAGAGGAAGGGCAGGAAACAGACTTCTCAAGATCATGCAGCTGGCAAGGACCCCCCAGTCAAGTGTTTGACCTGCTATACAACACAGACACCCTGTCCAGGACTCCTTTGTTGGGAATATTCCCACTGCACTATGCAGGACATTAAAATCACATCTATAGAAGGCCTGCATTAAAAATTTCTCGTTGGCAGCTACTCTGCTGCCTTCAAGAGAAAACGGTTTGTCTCTTTCATGCACAGTGTTAAGTTGCTTTTTTTTCTTGTGTATTACACACAATGCAGATAACAACACAATTTTTTGGCACCAAGGAGTGTACTTTTATTCCACCACACAAGTACATGCATTATTCCTTCCCTGCTCCTCAGCTCAGAGGTGTCTGTCACACAGGTCAGCTCAACACGATTTGCTCTATTCTGGCAACACTATTGCAATGGTAATTATTAGTCAGACATTTCTTTAGCAGCCTGCAAAAGATAGAGTAAAAAAATGATATTACCTCCCAAATGTTTACAGGCAGAATTAAACCAAACCAAACCAAACCAAACCTAAACCCCACAACACTTCCCCGCTCCAAACCAACAACACAAAGATCAGCTCTGTTTTCCTCATGTGCATGTGACATCAGTAGTACGGATTTCTATGCCTCTGTTTAACATCATAAATAACGATGACTTGAATTTTCCTACGAGGGCAACACAATAGTGACAGATGGCAAGTTAAACATTTCAATGCCTACAATCCCATCTCCAGACCCTGCACTCAAGACTTGGAGGATCCTATAAATCTGACAGCTCACCTCTAAGGCTGAAGTACGTTTTCCCAAACGAGATGGTTTGCTTGGAGGATGGTACCTGGGAAAATCCTCCAGCAACACAATCACACATATGAGCCCTGGCCACAGCCAAGGACAGCAGCTTGGGCTGTGGGTCTCACATCCCCTGGCCGCTCCTCCAGCACTTACCCAGGTCTGCTGGTCTGGGTCACAGAGCCTCCACACAGGACACTAGCCCAAACCAAGGCTTTGCTCTGACTGCTCAAACCCAGGCTGAAAGGACTCTTGCCATCCTAAGAGTTCTCTCTACTTCCTAGAGGGTCAGATTAAACCTCTCATCCCCAGAAAAACAAGAACCACCTGGGGAGCTGATCAAAAGGTCAATTAGAAAACTGGCACCTCCCTGCTCTAGGAAGAGTAAGTATCCTGAAACACTTTTGTGTTTCATTTTTTGAGTGGAAAGACATCTTCCACAGCACTGATACATCTTTTTTTTTTAAATCAGGAGTTTTGAGAAAGATTCAACATGATTAAAAAATGCTCAAAAAATCCTTTTGCCAGGTGTGCTGGGACCTAGCTAAGGACTGACAGCTGGGCTCCTCTGGGTACACAACAGGCAAGCCAGGCTTTTAGTAATGAGCATCAAAATTTAGAGTGCTACAGAACATTTAGAGTTCTGGATGAGTTGTTACTTTGCAATAGAAAATGTGTTGTATCAGAAAGTTTCTGACCAGCTGTAGCTCATCTATAGGCTTTTGGTTCAGTCTCATCATTAGGCAAGTAAAGCCTATTTCAATCTCAACACAATTAGCACACTCAACTTCTCTGCGTTTTTCCTCTCTTTCATTCAGTTCACACTTGCTACTGCAGAGGAACTTGTGTGAGATTTAGATTAAACCTGCAGGAAAGTGGCTGAGAAGAAAGCAGCAAAGACTAAGGAAGCATTTTCTTTCCTCAGTTCTTTCAGTGTTCATCTCTTTCTGAAATTTCCAGCCTTGTGCTTTTATAATGTCCTAGTACATGAAAGAGTTTGTAACATAAAATGTTACACTCGATGGAGCATGATGTGATATTGAAGCCAAACGGCCAGATGCTCTTTTCTGAGCTATTTCCAATGCTCCCACTTTAGAGAGTGATTTTAACGGTATTCACAAGCTCTAGTCCCGTAGTTTGCTGGCAATTTCATGCTAGAGCACCATTGCACTGTGTTCTGATGAAAACATGGTTTTCCATTCAAGGTTACACTTATCTTCAATTTAATAAAAAGAAAAAAAAAAGACCCAAAAAAAGTACACTATGGTTCAAAGAAATTGCGACAGGTAGGGAGGATCATGCATCCCATTTAGAGTACAATTAAGGTTATATAAATGATCTGGTCAGAGAAAAAACCCAAATAGTCTAACTTAGTTGGAAGGGGCCAAGGGCCATCTTTTAGCTGTTTGGCTTTGCTTTACCCTGTTCTCACATTCTCCTATTCCAAGAGTGGGAAGACACTTTACACAGAAAATCCTCCGGTTTGAAACGAGATTGCTGTCAGACATTTGAAATCTGGCACCAGGCGCTGGTTGTCACACTGGAATTCAGCCTGTCCTCTTCTGCCGCCTTTTCATGGTTTTCTTGTTTGCTGACAGCACTGCATCTCTTTGGTTCACTGCACGGAGGCAGGAGCACCAGTGACTGGAGGATACAACCTCAGAGCCAGGAGCAGAGGAGCCAGGGCTGCTAACAGCTTTCTCCAAGCTGTTAATACAGCTATCACCCCACGCAGCCCCATGGGACTGGCCGTTGCACACTGTGCCAATTGGGGACAGTGGTGATTGCTGGTGACTTTGGACACTCCGTGGTTCAGCAGCCTGGGATTTAATGCCTGCATGAGCATCTTCACTTACAACTAAGTCTGTTTCCTTTTCCAGACAGAATGCTTTATTGCTATATACAAAGGTCAAGCCTCATCTCATCCTGTTTGAATCAATGAAACTCTGCCGGAATTAAAAGATGCAGAGGACCTTGCCCATCATATATGCACATCACCATAGAATAGACTATTCCAATCCCTATTTTGACAAGGGAAAGGAGCTGCGAATTAATCTAATCCAGGCACCATGAATTCAATTCTCTCGTGATTTCTTAATGCTTGACTTTACAAGCTTAACATTCTTTTACCTTAGGAAAGGCCTATAAAAATGCTAAATTAAACTGGAGATGGAAAAGAGAACACCTCTACTTACACAGCTTATCTGGAGGGTGAGACTTCTGAACTTTATCACAGAGATCATTGCAATCTGTGCAACGAGGCTACTTCCAGTAACAGCAGATTACATCACTTATTAGGATTTTGCTTAAGCAGTGCAGAGTTCAGTGTAGAATTGGTCAGAAACATTTTAATAGCATTCTGCTTCATTCTAAAAATGCTGATTTATCACACTCCCGTGTGAATAGGTGTGCCTAAGGACAGAGAACACTACATTTTCAGATGCCAGCAATTGCAGATTTTTTGTTAACATCATTTAAATGATTGAATGTCTTCAAACTGAAAAGCTTTCTTTTAAAAATTTGCACTTGAAACTGAATGAATTTATAATAAAAAATACAGCTTAGGGAAGGTCAAAATAAAACTGAAGTATTTTTGGATTTAATAAAATCAGACATTCTGATTAAGCTGTATTTTTGTACAATTTTCACTTGTCTTTACCGCAGAATGTAGAAAAAAAAAACCCTGAGATTTTGAGAAACTCTACAGAACAGGGTTCCTACTCACTTTTTAGCTCTAAGACTAGCGGCCTGGCTTCATGAATCACACAGTGTAAAAAGCATTGTCCAGAATTCAGAATTTAAGTTTGCTATCCATAAACCTTGTGACATTTTTATTGCAGCACACCAGCCTAGAATCTGCATTTAAAACACTGACTGCTCAAAGGAATCTAAATCTCCTTAGCTAAAGGTAATAAAATCAGGTCAAGAATTCACTACTCAACAATCTGCCATTAGCAATTCTGTGCAGAGAAAATTTAGTTCATCTGTTTTTAAAGACAGTAAAGCCAGGCCATATAGCCTAAGTTTGGAAAGTGTAATGATTTGCTTGTGTATGAAAGTCCGTTTGGTTAAAGAGTTTTATTTCCATATAAAGAGATTTCAGTGAACCTGCATCATGATTTTTTTAGAGCATACAGAGTATTTCTGGAAAGCCCAGAGGTGGGGCTGCATTTCTGTCTACAAAACCCATGCTTGATTTCAGCCAGACAGCTTGGCCACCATTAGCAATGTAATTACAACAGCAGAGAGCACAAATGATCTGAGCGTCTATCCTGTTTTCAGGCAATTCTTTTCAATCCTGATGAACTCTGTGTTTCCAGGGCCATGCTGTTGCCAGCTGCCAAAACCAGCCAAAGTTACTTGTGACACAAGCTAAGGTCACAGCTAACCTTAAGCACCCAGCTAAGCTCTGGTGGAGAACCAAGCCATCACTTGATTCCACCACAGAGTTAATTTGTCACACTGGTACCTAGGGACATCGTTAATGGATTTCTCTGGCTAGGACCTTTTAAACAGTAGGTTTCTTTAAGATACTCAAATTGGGTAAGTCACTAGTCTGAGCAGAGGGGTGTTTGTTGTTTGTTTTCTGTTTGTTTTTTTTTCTTTCTTTTTTTTCCAAACCTCTGAGTTAGCACCTTTAGGAATTCACCAACTGATGCAGATTCCCTCCTTTGAGGTATATCACAGTCCTATTGGCAATGAAGTAGTGTGGCCAGTTGATGCTGGCCATAAAAAGAGAAAAAGTTTTGCTTTCAGTTGTCACTGTGGCAACATATGTTTTATTTAATTTGTTTTGATTCTTAACAGTGGAAGCAGAATTTAATTTGTACTAAAGTATCCTTTAAAATAAATGCTTGGCTTCTTCCCACCCACCATTACAGTTGACAGGTACAAAATAAAAAGAACAGCAATTCATTCACCTTGTCACTGGAGGACCAGATGAAAAAGGGATCCTTACTGCAATGATTAATGACTTGCTATAAAAAGATGCATCATAAACTGCTTGTACTAGGTCAAATCATGAACTAGGCTTTTAATGTTTATATGATCCCTTTCTAAATAATTGTGTTTGTAGCTCCCACTAGGAAGGGAACTTACATGATGCTCACAAATCAGGCAGTTTCTTACAGAGTCATAATTTGTGACCCTCACATAAAGGGATCCCCGTCTTCCTTTACATTTAAGCACTGCTTGAATTTCTCTTACAATTGGGACATCTTTCTGCACTACAGGTCAGAGAGACCATTTGATGTCCAGGAGCAGTGAAAATGAACATGATCTACCCTGCATTTAGGGTGTCTTCTTCAGGCACAGATACATGCACGGCTTTGCTACAGGAGAAAGTATCATTACTTTTCTTTGTCTCTGCCTCCAGGTTGTGGAAAGGACAGCTGAAATGAACACAGGGCTATCTACCACTCACTGGATCCATGTGGATACAAGGAGCCTGAGCAGTGATGTGGTGCTTGCCTGAACGCAGTTACCAAGCCAAGTTGCCTGTGCTTGTGAAGGGCACCTCAACCACATAGAAGTCAGCCACAATTTGACTTTGTAAATTCCTGGGCAAAATCAGCTTTTCCCATCAGCTTGTCCCACAGACAATTCCCATCAGCTTCAGTAACTGGTTGGTGAACACTGAGCAAATAGCACCATTTGTCCATAACAGAATTCAGTCCTATATTTATCCATCTTGCAGTGAAACTGCCATCTTTGAAAAATATAGAACAAGATGACATTATATAAGTGTCCATCTATTTTCTTACTATTACAAGCCTGCAATCATGTCCACCTCCCTTTTATTTCCCAGAACAGCTGGTGCTTTTCTCAACCAAACCTGATTCTCCTTAGCTTAGCAAAAAGACCCTGGCTTCACTGCAAAGCCACTCCATTAGGAGAATGTTGCAGCTCTAACCAATATGAACTTTACACAACAAATAATGTGAATTTAAAAAAGAACTGCAGAACCCTAAATATTTTCAACAGATGTGGTAGCCCCTGTCAGTTTATGCACTGCTTATTCAATATAGAAAATAACTTAATTATTTAAATATTCCCATCTATGGAATTTAGAAAAGGGAAAAGCCAGTAGTGTTAATACCCAAGCTGATGATATTTTAATAAACAATAGATTTAAGAAGGATTAGCTGGGTTATCAAGCAGTATCCTCCCAAATCAGCTCATTAGTTTCACTGACTTTCCCTATTTCACTTTATTAAAACAATTTAAATGAGGGTTCATTAGGTGCAATGTAATCTAATTCAGACACTCCAAGCCTAATCCCTTTTCTTTTAGCAGTAACATGATAATAGTTTGCAAAAAAGTTTAAGGATTATTGCTACAGCTATTTTAAATAGGGACTGTTTTCAGCCAAATGCTTGCCACCATTCCATTATTTATTATTATATTATTTCTTGCTCTTTACTCATTCATTCATTTACTCCTCCCCTTTTCTAACCTACATGGCTCCACATAAGCAGAGTCACATGTGGGCACCAGCATCCTTCTGTGCAGTGCAGGGGACATGCCAAATATCCCTGTGTGGGCCACTGCACCAGGCCCTGGGAAAGAAACAATTTTTTTGCAATTTACTTTGAGATTCTGGAGTTTAAAAAAAAAAAAAAAACAAAACCAAAAACAATAAACAAACAAAAAGCCTAAAGAAAAACAACCTTTGTAAATTCACAGTGATTTTATAAATATCCTAGAGGGAAAGGAGAAGGTTTCTGTGCATTTTCATGCTGCTAGTTTCTGACAGCTCTGAAAGACACACAGGAGGGGATCATGTGTAGGACTTGCAAATCAGGAGACAGACACTGTATATTACTTACCATGCTAGATCCAGGCTGAAAACACAGAGTAACAGATCCATGCTATGGACATACAGCTTATTTCAGAATGAACTCACTCATACTCCTGTACTTTCATAAAGCCTTTTTCAAACAGTTGGGTTAATTATTCTTTATAGGGGAAAAAACCAACCAACCAACCAAAAAATACCCCAAACTCAAAGAATGAGAGCGGGTTTCCAGATCTTAGGTTTCTGTGGACTTAAACAGGTTCCCCTGAAAACCTGTCCTCACTCACTTCAAATCCTCATCTCTTCAAGCAAGTGCCATTTCATAATCCTGTTAAAACCTTTGCCTCTGTTTACCAGGAGCCCTAATCATACTCAGCAAGTGCTCATCTAAGGACGAGCGACAGCTTTCAGATTTCTTAGGAGGCTTAGTCATCAGCTATGCCAGAGTTTTGCCAGAGTGTTCAATCTATTCTGGGAGCAGCCATGTGGAAAAAGTTTCAAACAGCTCAAAGCCCTGCACAATGATAAAGGAAAGCTCACACAATCCTGGTAATAGCCTGACCCTCTTAAGGAAAATTGGATGATTTGTGGTAGCAGTTTTTCTGTCCCCTATGTGAATTCTGAACCTTAAAGTATAAGCAGTGTATTCACACAGTCCTATTACAAACCCTATCCCTCTGTGATGCTGGAATAATAAATACACACCTATACGTGAAAATAAACTCTTGCTGCAATGACCTTCTTCCTCAGTCCACTGGTGTGAAGGAGTTTGTAGCCATTGTAGAAAAAGAGTCAGATAAAGAATGGACTAATTTGATGTTCAGTATTTCACCATGATCTGAATATATGATTTAATGAGCACATTACATGCACCAGGGACGTGTTACTGTGAAGCAGGGAATAAAGAGTAAGGGGAAAATAATTAAACAATCAGCTTTATAATGAGGAAACTGTGTTCATGCAACATTAAGTGCCCTAATTTTCAAGTGCTAAGCAAAGACATGTTCCTTGGACTTCAGAAGGACTTGCTGGCAAGCAGCACCTTGAAAACAAGGGCAAAGGAACAAAAATATCAAAACTCATATAGGTCCAAAAGCACAGGGTGGGCTGATGCTATCCCAAAGCCATCTTTGCACTGACCTATCTGACAGGACCAAATACCTGTACCCTGTAGTTCTTATTCTATAGAAGTTTTAAAATACCACAGCATTCATCATGCATGGTGTGCAGAACACCATAACTGACTTCTACCAGCCTGGCTTTACTTTTCTGTTGGCACTGCATCTGCTAGGCCACAAGCATCATTTAGGCAGGATGCATACACGAGGACTTAGTGTAGCTGTTTGCACAAGCAGCGCTACTGGAGAGGCGGAGAATCTGTCCCATTGGCTTCAGACACTGCCAGAATTGTAAACTTTGATTTGCAACTTTGTAACTTTGTATTTTGAATTGCAACTTTGTAACTTTGTATTTTTAATTACAACTTTGTAACTTTGTGTTTTGTATGGCAACTTTATAACTTTCTATTTTGAAGTGCAACTTTGTAACTTTCTATTTTGAGTTGCAACTTTGTAGCTTGGTATTTTGAATTGCTACTTTGTAACTTTGTGTTTTGTGTGGCAACTTTGTAACTTTCTATTTTGAAGTGCAACTTTGTAACTTTCTGGTTTGAGTTGCAACTTTGTAGCTTGGTATTTTGAATTGCTACTTTGTAGCTTGGTAGTTTGAATTACAACTTTGTAACTTTGTAGCTTTGTAACTTCGTATTTTGAATTGCAACTTTGTAAATTTGTAAACAAAAATAATTTTAAAAAATTTTATTAGCAGCAGAAAATCACTTGCTCCCTGGGAGAAATTAAAAACAAACAAACAAAACATTTTAAAGAAGATTGTCCCAGGGAGCAACCAATTTTCTGCTGCACCAGAATTCATTTTTTCTTTCTCCCTATACCCATCGTACCACCCGTATAGTCCCCCCACAGACTTGCACGCACACCCCCTCCCCCCAAAAGTGCCTCCATGTCACTATGAACCACATATGCAAATGAGATGCAAATTAGCCCCGCTGACCCCAGTGACATCATAAAGCAGCACGCCCTCCAAATCCCACCCCCCAACACCAAATAAAACAACCCACCTGCAATCCCTAAGCCCCAAAACACCACAACAGCACCAAGCACCCCCTAACCCTAATGGCCCCCTACCCAAACCCAGCCCTAACCCTAACACCTCAAGGAGGCCACAGCCCTAACTCTAGTTCTAGGTGCTGGGAGGCTGCAGGCCTCTGGTAGTTCAGACACTACCAGAATGAACTGATAAACCATATTTCTGACTGTTATCAGTTCTCTCAAGGCCAGTAAGGCCAGGAACGTTCATTTACTGGGACTGTCAGTTCCAGATAGTGTTGCAACATCAATCACTTCAGAGGAATAACCCATCAGTCAGACAGCAATTCTGTTGGGCCACAGGCTCCCCGTCTTACTTTGCAAACGGACATGGCACAAAGTCTCTTCTTTGTTACTCACCCTCATGCCTAATTCAATGTTTTCTCCTCCATAGACCTCCATGCCAGGGTCAAGCAAGCCAATCTCACCAAAATACTCTCGGTCCACCACAAACGAGCATCCAATCATGGCGGGTGTCCTGCACAGAGACATTAAAGCAAAAAAAAATTAGCTACTACAGAACCCACCTCATAATATATTTACACAGACAAACAGTTCTTAGTTTTCAAGTTTACGCTTTAAATTTATCTATTAGTGTGCAATCACATTGCACTTTACCCCCAATGGACAGAGGACCTAGTGACACCAGAGCCACCCAAAGAACAAGCACACTGCCAGACACACTTGGACCAGCTGTCTCTGAGACAGACAGAAGATGTGAAGTTAAGTACTCCAGGCATTTAAGTGAAGCATCAGGCTGTTTCCCCTTTGTTCTACAGACGAAAAAAAAGCCTTCTCTGTACTGGAGCCGAAGTTCACCACCATACAGACTAGCACAAGAACTAGACAACACTATATTTGAATATTAATACACACACCAAAAAAATTCCAAACTATAAGCTTTGTCGGAAATGAGGACTCCTTTTACTCACATATTAAAAGTAAGCACATGTCAAGAGCCATGGATCAATCATGGTGGGAACTTTGGCAAGGGACCTCCCCTGGAGTCAACTCTAGCAGATAAATTTCAGCCTTTGTGAAGCTGTTCCATGATTAACATTTCTGTGTTTGCTGAGGTCAGTCTTTATAAAAGGAAAAATTTTCAGATGAAGAGAACCTACCCTCAGATTTGCCACTGACAACTGGGTGATCAGAGAAATCATTTCCCTTCTCTGAGCAACCATTTCTTTCTGTGTAAAGCTATAGTCCTGCTCCCCTTTACAAAGCAATCTGAAACCTGTCACTGAGCAGCACTACATGACAACAAATTTTGATATCATTTACCACACAAACACAAGCATTACTTCAATGCGGTACAAGCTAGTGACCTTTGCTGCTTTCCTTTGTCCACATTTTCTCTGTATCTCTGTACTGGTCACAACACCTGCCTCTTGAAAATCCCAGGCAAGTTTTGCTGCAATAGCCCACAATTTTAAAAACTTGACTAACTTTAAGGTGTAAAACAAACCAGTGCCCGCAGTTGCACGTTTGACTTACAATTCAGCTACAGGCTGCACAGTGCCTACTGCAAGATCAGGGGCAGTCATCCTGCTGTCTGATCTACAGGATGTGCCCAGGCCCAGGGGACAGGCCCCCCCATTTTAGTGGGATCCTGACAGACCACAATGCCGATCCAGAAAAATTTAAAACCTGGCAGTTGAGAAACTGAACAGTTTGGGAGCTGACCTAGAGAAATGCGCTGTGCTCCCTCTTGCATTGAAAGGGAGGTGATACTGGACCATCTGGCAGATACAACATCATTCCTAACAGTGCTTTTATAAAAAGACATCAGGAAAATTCTAGTTTATGCCAGTTTTCTATTTTCTAGTAGAACAGAGAATGCTCTAAGAGCCAAACATATATATACACCATGAAAATGCCCTATAGAAACAAAGACGATGGAAAAGGTCCAAAACCTATTGTAAGAAGTCTCCTTTGTAATGCACTAATGTTATACCATCTCTATGAAGTGTCTCGTACCAGATACCTGCATGTTTCTTCAACTTCTACAGAAAGCTATTCACAAGGTGTTTGCCCGTGACACCTGAGAAACATACTCATGAGGCAGTTTCATACCCATGTGAAAAACTGCCCTGGCCAAGAAAATGAACACTTTTTTTACCCCTGTATTGGTGGATCCCACCAGTAGCAGCAGGTGGCTGCTGAAACAGCGTCATCGCATCAGGTCCCTTTTCTCATCAGCATTTCACCATTTCTACAGCAGGAGATTAAAAAGGCTTCAAAAATACAGCTAAGATAGGGGTAGATAAAATAGTTCTTTGCTCCGGGGCCTAATGCATATCCCGACATTGCAGAGCACAGTCGAGCCTATGACAGGAATTATTTGGTACCTTTGAAAAGGTTCATTTGCTGAAGCGCTGCTATTACTATCCGTAATGGACTCTGCTGTAGTGCTCACATTACTGGTACAGCTCCCGCATCTCTCCCTTGCACTTTTTCTCAGTTTGAAAGCCATCACAACCTCTCAGATCATTACAAGCCTATATTGCAGTGCACACTATCCCTCTTATGTTTTCTCTGCATAATTGAAAAAGGCAGCTGTTGATAGAAACACATTTGATCGGCACTGTTTCTGACAAAGAAGTTGAAATAGCTTAACTCTCCTGTTCTACCCTTATGGAGCAAGATGCATTCCCTGGATCATGAGCTGGGTTGATAAGATTCAAAGGCGGTTACAAAGGCAACATCTGGCTTTCATAGATGGCTTTGGACTGAAGTGGGCCTCTCAGCCAGATCCCTGCACCCACTCACTCAAAAAGGCTGGAGGAAACTGAGGCCAGATGCCACAAATCCTACAAAGAAACTGCAGCAGGGTCACCACTAGCACCCTCAGTGCTTGGACATGTCCCACACCCCACAGTGCCCCTTTTGTTTGTGCAAGAAATTCCAGCACTTCCCTGTTTGATGCTGTTATTTGTGAGGACTCTTTGTTGAATCAGTCTCTAGTTAGAAGTAGTCTCAGGGCTCTATGTAAACCACGCATGGTCCTGGGTACTCCTGGCTGGACACATCCACCTTCTGTTCATGCATATACTTACACCAGGATCTTTGCAAGATGGATGCCATTTATAAATTCAATATATTTGGTAAGATGCATCTTCCTGCTTATAGTTCCCACAGCCATGCCTGAAGACAGACTTGCCTAAAAAGGCTGAGACATCTCCTGTACACAGGCCAGACATATCCTATCTATACATGCCGCCGTCACATCCTGTATCACTGAATTTTAGGTTATTTATTTAGGTTATTAATTTTAGGTATTTTAGGTTACCAAGGCATAAATTTGGTCTAGAAATTGAAATAAAAGAAGGACATGACCAAGGAAAGGGAATTCAGGAGCTCTGAAATGAAATAAGCCTTTCAGGGAATATTTAGGTATTTCTTAAGTGTTAACCATGATTTTTAAAAGAGAAGGAGGTGAGGGAAGAAATACACGCCACTTTCTCCATTTTGCTTTTTACGTATTTAAAGCTAAACACAAGCTTCACTGGATGATGGCTAGAGCATCACTGCTTTACTAAACTGAGCTGCTAGTTTGGGCTTAGACTTATTCTCTTTCCAGCTCCCCAAAAAGTCCTCTGGAGGCAGCTCCTTACAGTGGTAGGATGGTCCCATGAGGACATTTCTCCTTCCTTCCTAATGAGGAATGGTATCACTCAGCTTTGCAGAGTGCTCTCAGGTGCTGGAATCTCTCTCTCTGGGGGATGGATTTTTTGCAGCTGTCAGCTCTGTCTATTAAAACACTGACTTGTTAATTGAATGGGGTGGGAAATACATTTTAAATGCAACTACATAATCATCGCTCACAGACGAATGCCGCTGAGGATTGCCTTTGCAGCTCCCTCTTCTACGTTTTATTTCTTCTCATTAGATATATTCAAATACAGACTCCACAAGCCTTCATGGCTTATTCAGAAAAAATATGTTCCCAGCAATGAGCAACAATAGCAGTGCAATGTCAGAAGGAACCACAATCAGCTTTTCAGAGAAGCCAGTCAAAAACTGCAGTGTCAGAGCCTTTCTGTACCTGGATTTGGCTGCCTGCAGCCACTGCTCTTCTGCACAGCAGCACAGCTACAACCCCAGAAGTGGAACTGAGAAGCTTGTGGCTCTGCCCTGGCCACATCTTGATGTGACCCAAGAATAGCCTACGATGCACAACGTTGGATGTTCTGCACACTGCATGTTCAACCCTTCCATCAGGTTCAACCAGAGTTTTGGGCATTCAATCCTCATCAAGCCCAGACCCTTAACTTCCCTGTGCTTTGACTGACCCAACTGTAAACTAAGTGTAATGTGATTGCACAGCCCAGTGAGCTGGTAACAGTGCTGTGAGCCAGGGGACCCCGACTCTCTTCCCAGCTCTGTCACTCATCTGGTCTTCAGTGAGTCACCTCCCTCTGCCTCTGTTTCTCCATCTGTGAAGCACACAATAATATGCAGTAAAAGTCTGAGAAGTGCTTCAGCAGCTTGAAAGCCCAAGATTCACTTCTAAAAGTGCTTTAAGTACATAAGTAGATAATTTTATACTGGGGTAGAGTGTTACACTGACATATTGCAAACACTTCTGAAAAACCTGCTCCCCAAAAAGCATGAGACCCTCACTTGGCTGTCATCACTGGGTTCTTCCAGCACCTGAAGAACTCCAGCAAATCTATGCCTTTTAGTACAGTGCAGCAAAGACTTCCCTTGAAAGTCAGAAGTGGATATATGAGCAATAGCAACTGTGTTAGCACGTCTTAAAGCACTGCTCACTAGCCAAGGGGCAGCAAACGAGAGGGTGCATGCCCTTAGCACTTCACAGATTCAGAGTAAAGGATATTAACTTAAATGACACCTGCTTTATATAAAAGGACCTTTTTCCTGAAGTCATGCACTTTCTAGTAAAACAGTGACATTTTTAGAAGGAAGGTATCACAAAACAGCAATTAGAGGTGTACTATTTTTTACCAACACCTGAAAGGTGTTGGAAAACAATTGATCTGTGGAACATTCTTTGACATAACTGAGAATGTTATAAGCATTCGTTACAATCAACAGTAGCACTCAAAGGATAATGTGGGAAATGTGGCAAAATGGTTTTTGCAGGTAAAACTCTAAAATGTAGCATAGAACAGTATTGATTCAACACTGCAGGAAGATACAGCATAGTCAATTTGTGGAAATCACCTGATGGCATGGCTGTAGCAAGGGAGATATGAGAGAGAAATTACTCCAGGTAACACCCTGGGGAAAGGGAGGAAGTGGAGGGAGCAGCACTTCATGATGGTAAACACTCTCTCCATCCCTCTCTCCCTGCCCACTGCTGCAGTAGGTACAGTGTGAGTGGCTATGAGGGAAGAGATGCTCTGAGTGGAAGAGAGCAGGGCCTGCTATGGGATGGGGTACAAGAAACAGATGACACATTGACCAGCAATGAAAGCCACTTGCTGTAGGTCTGAGTCATGACTATTTTGTTTTAGTGAGATCTCGATGAGCATGGCTCTGTCTGCAAAACTCCACCAGGCAATGATACCCATTTCTCCAGCCAGGTGCATCCATCTCCTTCCCTTTACAGAGAGCTGAAGGATGCTGCCTGAGGGCTTTGTCAAGAACAAGTGAAGGAGAAAGGGATGAGCACTAGGCTGACATACTGCACGTGATACAGTAAGTCTTCCCCTCCCTTACACATCTTTCTTCTCCTGCCTTAAGGTCAATATACATGCAACTGGGTCACATTTGAAACAGTTTTCAGAGCATACAAGAATTTCTAGGACAACTGAGCTACAAACACTCACACACAAATACAAACACAAATATAACTAAATATATAAATATAAACATATATACAGGGATAAGGAGAGGGAGAAAGATATTCAAATGACACATCACACACCATATCTTTGAGTTTTCTACCTTTCCTGGCAGAATGTTTCTTTGATTCAGGTTCCTAAGCAGCAGCTCACCTGACAGAGAAATGGGGAAACATGCATGGTATCTGCATAAGCATTTATTTTTTCTTACAACTCACATTTTCTGCACGAAAGAGTCACACCAGGCCATAAGAACAGAAGTCAAGGACAGATTTGCTGCTCAGGAGCTACAGGAAAAAAACTGTCAAGCTTAATGTTGGGAGGGTTTGTTAACACCTTTGGAGAGCTCTTGAATGAGAAAAAAAGCAACCCAGAATGCTTGACTACGAAAAGCAGGGATGTAGAATAACTCTCCGATACCCCATGGAAGTATATTTTTTGGAATGGGCAGGATATTTGTTAGAAAATGGATAAATAAAAAGAAAACTGCTTTGTCATAGGCTCCTGTGAAGAGGTAAATGAAAAGATGGCCATAATCCATCAATAAACAGTCACCAGTTTTATTACTACATGAATGCATGGTTTATCCTGAAAGACTTGGCAGATAATCCCCTTCCTAAGATCAGATAGACAGACAGATTTCTTCCCAGAGCAGTGAAGATCAAATACGGCTGCATCACCATCACTATGACAGACCAGCACCAGGCCTGACTTGCACATGAGATGGGCACACATACTCCCAGCTCAAGTCGGCAGCACAAACCACTTGACTGTGGGTTCATCAGATGGAAATTTATATACATGAGTGAGACACACATGCTTTCTGGAGCGGCTGATTCAATGCGTGTACATACACTATCCTACTGGTCCTAAGCTATGGCATATTACAACACTAAGTGAGAACATATGCAACAGTGAAACGCACCACTGCTGCTGGAGGAAGATAAAATGGAAAGCTGTGCAGTGCTTGGCTGGGTGAGGCTGACTAATGACACTAATGTTAGTGGCTGGTGATCAAGAAATCAAACACAGAGCAGTCCGTCATAATCAAGGCAGGTGAGGGAAAATGAGCCAGAGATCAGGATACCAGAAGCCTTCCTTGCCGATCCAAAAACCAGTAGTACCTTCTGCATACAGAAAGAAACCGAGCTTGTTTCAATGCATAGCCAAATTCATTAGAAACCCTCTGAAATAGGATCCTTTGTTACACAGTTTGTTGCCAGATGATAAGGACGTTTCTGGGCAGTGTGTTCTCAGGAGCACAAATGGAAAATTTTGATGGACACAGTGTGTCAAAATAACATTACTCATTTAAATCTTCACGTTAGAGACATCTTACATCTCAAATGTCAAACATGCAAAATGGATTGCCTGCAGAAGCTGATTTGGGAACATCAATTGTTCTGAATTTCAGAGTATTAACATGGGGGGGGGGGGGGGGGGAAAGAACCAACTTTAAAGTGCATCACAAATCTTTACAAAATCTGACACTTTTTTGTTGTTATTTGTTTATATTTGTTT